>JAOUWY010000062.1:1106626-1116960 GCA_025728095.1 Prietella phreatophila | reverse complement strand
GGTAGAGATGAGATGATTTTGCGAAGGTTATATCCCACTGCACCGCTACAAGCATTGTGGGTAATGTAGGAAATTGAAAACAGATCGAAAACTCGAGTAATAAAAGATTATAAAGATCGTGCCAGCGCTCGGGCTCGCAGAACGAAGGAACGGTGTCTCTCTCGAGCGCTAATGCTCTTAAACTTTATGGCAGCGTTTCGTTTCAGTCATCTGCGTTTTTGCCAGCAAGGTTGCGTTACCTTCACCTACACCAAAACGTCTCTTGTAGCCTGCAATGCCATCGCCAGGATGTACGTGACTGCTTCGATATTTCCAGTCCAACTACAAAAAATCTCACTTCGCCTAATCAAATTTTTAAGAAAGGAGTGAGTGAAGGTGGGAGAGGGGGTTCACCCTCTGCATCCTTTTCCAGAGGGGTTTAAAGGAGGTGTGTGTGTGTGTGTGTGTGTGTGTGTGTGTGTGTGTGTGTGTGTGTGTGTGTGTCGCCTGAAGATAGAAAGCCAACCACAGGCTGACAATCTGCCTTAAAGCCAACCTTGACGTTCGCCGTCCCGACCGCTTGCCAAGACGTGAATACGATACGGTGAGCCCAGAGTGTAGGCTCTGACACGGGCGGACACGGATCCAGCCCGAGCTCACATCTGAAGCACATTTAGCGCATCTGAGAGCTCGTAAAACTGTAAAAGCGCAATCAGGGAGCCGCTGTTCCTCGGTGGCGTTTCAGAGTAACCGTATCTCTCCTACCAGGCAGTGCTAATAGACTGCATGGACCGCGGAGCAGGATATTAAAGCCATGTGGAGGGAAACCCTAGTTTAAATAACCTGTAATGGAACCCCTTAGCAGGGGGAAAAAAAACCTTAAAAAACCCTTTTCTATTAAGCGCACTTAATCAAACGTTGGCTAACCTGCACTGCTGAAGTGCTCCAGTGAGTACTTAGATAGCGATGCTTGCCCATCGTCCTTGTTAAGTACCCAATAAGGCTTGTAATGCAATATTGGATCCATGTGGAGCCACGCTGGTTTGAATAAACCCGTAATGGAGGCCTTCACCGAATTACATTGGAAGGGAACTTTGTCTTTATTAAGTGTACTAAACATTGAATCAAATGTTGGCTAACCGACTCCCAAGGCCCTGGCAAGGAATACTTCTGCTTTATTTCCTTAGATATGAGACAAAGTTGTCTTATTTGATGTTATTAGAGAGTCGGGCAGAAATGAACGTCCGTTAAGATCGCTTTAAATATCCTGGAAGTATCGCTAGTTTAATAATGCTAGGTGGCTTGTCAGGGGAAATCTTCATTACAGATCAGCATGTCGTATTTATTATTATTATTATTATTATTATTTTTTTTTTTATCCGTTTATAGTTAGGTCCACGGAATAGGTTATTTCCAGTAATTTCACCGGGCTGTATTTTTTTTTCTTTTCTTCCCCCTCATATAAGCTAGAAACCATGATGGATAAACTCCCCCAGCACCCGAAGATGTTGGAAAACTTGGTTACAGCTTTACCTGAAACTGGAGACTCCTTCCGTGCATGTTAAGTAAACATTTCCTTATAGAAATGCGTAACGGTAATACCGAAATGCCTGTTTGCCTCCTATTGATATGCTAGCATGCTTGAATCGTGTTATTAGCCGTCAATGGCTAGCTAGCTAGCTAGCTAGGAGCAGACCTTCTATCTCACTTCTAATGTTCTATAGAAGCCGTGAATTTAAAATAAGAACTCCGGTTAGTTTATGTGTATATTTAAACGCCTCTTGTTTACCTTCTGTCCATGCTATCTTGTATAGATGTTGTTGCTAGCGATTGCTACTTATTTGCTGTATTGGGTTAATAATGTTAATAAAGCCAAGTGGTGGAAAACTTTGCTTCAGATTACCCAAACGTATATCAGTATACACTGGGGAAAAAAAACTTCCATCTATGCTAGCATGTTATTTGAGTAACTTTATTAGCCTATAACAGCTACTTAGAAAGTAAATGTTCCACATTTTGCTTGTTTGGTACCCATTGAGGCTTGTAATGCGATATTGTACTCATGTGGCTCGAATTAAATGTCAGCGCATTGTATTTAAGGTCAGGACCGTAAGTTTGGGAGGTCTGAAGGTTTTGGGGTTCCTAGCGCTAGCGTTAGCATCTGATGAGCCTCTGCTTCGCGGTTCAGTGCTCGTGTCAAACGCAATTGGCCGATTGAGTGGATGTGTGTTTAGGCTGGTCATGTTCCAAACCAGGACCTGTCCCCTTCGCTTTGCAAGTGGACGCCTGAGTCCTGATTGGGAGCGGCAGCTGTTTCACAGACCGTTGGATGCTATCGGAAAACATCATTAGGCTCGTAGCTGGAACGGAGGAAACGAGGGCTGGTTCCATTAGGCTCGTAGCTGGAACGGAGGAAACGAGGGCTGGTCCTTAAAGAACCTTTTTTCAAAGGCTGATGACACGATCGTTCTTCACCAATAAGTTCCGTACAGTGTGTTCGTATTGGCTGACTGCAGTAGGAACACAATAACACCGTCTTGGACAAAATGGTTAAATCTGGAACCCTTGGAGGTTCTTCAGCTTGTCCCACTGGAGGAACATGGAGGAAAGGGTCTATGTAAAATCCTACAGCAGCAGGTTTCATTTCATACAAGGTTCCTAATAGAACCTCTAACCCAGTGGTCTCCAGACCTCTTCCTTCGAGATCTACCTTCCTGCAGGTTTCATCTCCAACCAAAATCTAACACGCCTGTTTTTGTTGATTCAAGAACAACTTCTTAAGGAAATGTTTAGATGGTCAGGTGTTCACCATTACGGTTGGAGCTAAAGCTTTCGGGAAGGTAGATCTCCAGGACCAGGGTTGGTGACCTCTGCTCTTACCATTAAAAGGATCCTTAAAGAACTGTTCTTTTGCTAACATAATATACATGTCCTTCTGGGGGAACCCGGAAACCTAAAACACAGGGTTGACCTTCTACAAGAGGGTTCAAATGGAACTCTTTTTAGAAAGCTAGACCATCTACAGAACCATCTGAAGAACCATTAAGAGTCATGACAAGATCATTCTCCACAGTATGCATTTTCTTATTGGCCGAGAGCAGTGGTGACAGTGACGCACTGTGAGACCAAAAAGGTTCAATCTCGAACCCCTATGGGTTCTTCAGCTTGTTCCACTAGAGGAACCTTTAAAGGATTGACTTAAAAGCCTAAAACAAAGTGTTTCATTCTTCTCATAACACCTCGATTTCCCAGCGAGTACAGTTTGTTTATTTAGGAATGACGTGTCGTACTATTTATCCGTTTATAGTTACGTTTAATATCGTAGAAGGACCGTGAAACAAGTTCTCCTTACGTTACAGCAGCTATAAACAGTCATTCCCTCACCAGTCTCCCTCAGTTAATAAGAAGGAAAAAGTGCAGGAAAAAAAAAGTGTCCTCTGACACTGGAGACTCCTTCTACGACTAATACATAAACATCTCGTTAGAGAAAGCTAATGAGTAATCTCAATAACTACACGTGGTTTTTTAATATATATTTGTATATACAGAAAACAGTGTAAAGTTTTGACTTATTTCAGAATCCCTGATCTATTATAGCCACGCCACCAATCAATTTCTCTAATGTATATATGCATGTATTGATGAGTAAAAGCAGACGTAGTTGTATATCCACTCTGTGTAATCTCAGCTTCCCCGTCGGTGATTAGTTTAGTGTTTTCTCAGCATTTTTCAATATTCCCCGTGTTTGTTTTAGATGTTGGAACAGCCTCCGGTGTGCCGACGTGCACTGCCAATTGGAATGGCTCCAGCGTGTCGTCTCGGGTCCCGTGAGCTCGCCTTCCAATAAAAATATTCGCCGGGGTTTCGGTTTCAGAGTAAATCCGATCTACCTGTGGCAGCTGCCACCGTGTTGGTTTGTTGTTGCGTATGCCCTTTTTTTTTTTTTCTTTCTCTTTGTTAATGACTCTCAGCTGCTTAATGGCGAACAGGTGGATGGAATACACACTCCCTCGCCTACAACTCCCTTCCTTTTGACTCCTGGGTGAACATACGACTTTAGAGCCATCCAAATCCCAGAGAGCCCTTACCCAAACACATCAGCCCACACACACACACACACACACACACACACACACACACACACACACACCCACGCCTTCGGGTCTTTTACAGAAACAAGCATTTCCTTCATTTAACTACTATCCAACAATAAACTCTTTACACCACACCACAGTTTGAATTCTGCACCCTGACCCTAGTCAGATAGTCTCGATTCATTTCCTATGATTAGTAGTGCACAGCTGCAAATCACAGGTTTAGATTAACGCGTTATCGTTTCTATAGTAACCGCTTATTCGCAGGGACGTGTTCGGCGCATGTGTTGCAGGTTAAACCACATTTTAAAAAGTGTGTAAACGTTGCTGATATGGTGAAGTTAACGGAAGGAGTCTCCAGTTTCAGCTCTTCGTAACAGTCTGAGGTAAAGCTTTTTTACGTCTTCCGACATCTGTATGGTTGACAACTTTACGAGTAACTCTAAATGGATAAAAAGTATGATGTGTCTTTTGTTAATAAATTGACGCGAGGACTAGAGAGGAAGAAAAGACTTTTGAGGCGTGGTGTTGTAGTAAAATAATCAATGTTGAGGTGGGAACAGTAACTCCGCCCCGTCAGACCACGCCCCTGTTGATTACTTTCCAACATCGTCACCGCACACACGGTATTATTCAATCATTAACAGTGACCTGGAACCCTTCTGGGAGAAAACTGAGGATTAGCGCAGGATCTCCTTATTAACAGGGTTCTAAACAGCACCCTTTTAGGTATTAACCCCAAACTATCCAAAGGTGGAAGCCCTGAAGTCAGAACGCCGTGGAAGCTCCTTACAGACCAGTGATGGATGAAGGATGTGGCGTCTGCAGCAGCGTCTTTGAGCTTTTAACGCCATGTTGAAAGCACAACCTCGAGTCCGAGTCGGGATCAGCCTGTTTTAGCCGCCGTGCGCATCCGATCCGACTCTAAACCAGCTGAGCGGGACAGCGATGCGCAACCCGCGGCTCGAAACAGCTGTTTCACAAACTCGCTCTGCCACAAGTGGACGCACTTCGTTTATGTTTCTACTTACTTTAAAAGACGATGTGAATAAGTGATTGTGGAAATCCTTCTGGAGTGGGCGGGGCTTAACTCTCCGGCGTATACGCCTTCATCTCAGAGAGCTGCTTTCTGTACCATCTGCCTTGACTGTTTTATTCCGCTTTTTGGGGGGTTTTTTTCGCTCGTCAATCATGCGTAGAAGACTCGGATTTTCAGACCTGACTGGATGTACAGAGGTGTCGATCGGTAGCCTTGCAGGTTCCCTGGGATGTACCGAGGTGTCGATCGGTAGCCTCGCAGGTTCCCTGGATGTACCGAGGTGTCGATCGGTAGCCTCGCAGGTTCCCTCAGGTTGAAGTATCATCTGCGTCCTCGACTTCATGTTTTCCTTCAGTCCTTTTCTACATTTGAACAATATTTTTCCTTCTCCGCTTATAGCTGCCCGTTGCCCGACTTCAAAGCCACTCCGTGTGTGTTTGTTTAATCCCTGCTCTCCTCGGAGCCGCTGTTTTCCCTGCCATTAACGGCGGGAGTTTTGGACTGTGCCACCCCGCTGTAATAACTTCCTGTGGGCCCCGTTTCGTTTAAGGCGAGAGCTGAACAAACACAAACACTCGGCTTTTTAACCGCCGTGTTATGTCTGTTCAGGGTCAGAGTGACCCGTTTCAAAAATTCTGGAAGAATAATAAAACAATTGTGTTTTTTTTTTCTTTTTTTCTTTTCTCTTTACTTATAACATGCCTCGTTCACTCCCACCTGTACACACACACCTGCCATCAGGAGGAGGCCCGAACTTCAGGGGCGCCAGTTCCACCAAAACAGCTCAGACTGAATATGCTTCAGAACCAAACTACAGAGATCGAAACTCGAAGACAGAACGTAAGATCGCGAACAGGTGAGGAGGAGTCGTGCCGAAGAGAAACAGGAGCAGGTGAGTAAACGGAGGATAAAATGACTTCCTGTTCCCAAAGGGAGTGACACGGAGGGGTGCGAGAGGTCAACAGGGTCAACACCATGTTTGTGGACACTACCTACTGGGAGTTCGTTTTTTACCGACTGCAGTCAAATATCGTCGTATCACCAATATTTACGCTGTTAGCTTGGACCCACCGATGTATGCCACGGTTTTCTTGGGCTGTATGCATAATATATCGTGTCACGATGCAGAGCTGCCATAACATATTGTTACCACGGTGACTCAGAAGATGCCGTAAAACGACGACATGATTCCGTGAATGGGGAAAAGGACACGGAAGATGCAGGTTTGCTCCTGCTAGCGGCTCCTTTCACTTGAACTTTGACCTGTGAATTTACAGACCTTGGTCTTGTGAGCCAGTAGAAAACGAGAAGATTTGGACTGAGCCCTCACGTGGTCTTTTCTTACACCTGGGGGAAAACCCCGTGCTGTTGTGTCCACTGACGTGTGACGTGTCAGATGAATTATTTTGTCTCCTTTTGTAGCACGTCTGTATAATGGGTTCGTGGTGCATCGGTGTTTTCACTAGCTACAGTTCATCGCATGGCAGTACGTAATTAACACGCGCGTTATTTCTGCAAACGTGAAACTTGTCCTGGTTCTGAGACTCGTGACGTTAATGAGAAGCCTCAGAGCCGAAGCTCGACCTGACAGACACGTGACGGCGGTTCACCAATGGCACGTTCAGCAAATAAACACGTCTCTGCGCAGCTGCGGCTCCGGGTGAGATGTCGAGAAATGAATGCGCGCCGTCTCGTCTGAAGTCTGCTGCAGGTGTGGTCCACGTGATCAGAGACCAGCGGCGCGAACAGCACTCCTCTCCGGAGGAGATGTTGTGGCAGAGTGCGGGGTTGTCCTCGGCAGCTGTGTTTTCCCAAGCGCCTATTGCCCTGGCGCTCAGACGAAGCGCGTGTTCACGGGTCGTCTGTCGCAGAGCTCAACAGACGCCGGAGCTACTTCATCAGGACGCGACGTTTATCTTACGATCGACTTGTTTTACTTCAAACAAAACGTGAAATAGTTTTTTGTTGTTGTTTTTACTTTGATCTTAACGAGCGTGAAGAATGGTTTTTGTATGTTACGGAGATGATCATCAGCTCCAACTTGAGCGTCAGTAGGGTTTCGAAGATCGAGTGAGTGGCGTGTGAGATATTAAACCATGAATATAAATATAACGTATGAATATATGCAGGGCCTGCAATGAACCGGGCAGAAACTATTGCTGTAAGAACTGAATTTGTCGCGTTCTCAATTCCGATTGGTCGGATTTTAAAAAAACAAATGGCTCATCCTGATACATTATGGTTTCTATAGCAACGGCTCATTCACAGGGATGCCTTCAGCCAACGCTCCACTTTACAAACAGAAGAAAATATAATGACAGATTATCGTGGCAGTTTTATGTTATACGGGTGTTAACGGAAGGAGTCTCCAGTGTCAGGAACATAGGAGTATTCACAGCCGTTAGAATGTGAGCGAACTTCCATGTAACTATAAACGGACAAAAAGTTCTTTTGATCAACGGAAGAACATCGAATTGTTCTCAAACAGTTGTGGTGTAGGAGGAATATAAACGCTTCAGGACGTTACAGGGAAATAATCCTCGGGGTGGGGAACTGTGGCTCCGCCTCCCGCTCTTGCGAAGAAAATCGTTCGGCTAG
Organism: Prietella phreatophila; assembly: GCA_025728095.1. Taxonomy (NCBI): domain Eukaryota; kingdom Metazoa; phylum Chordata; class Actinopteri; order Siluriformes; family Ictaluridae; genus Prietella; species Prietella phreatophila. Next base: position 1,109,250 of record JAOUWY010000062.1, on the reverse strand, counting down.
TTTTGCTGGCTAGCTAGCTGAGTGATGTGGTTTGTGGTAAACATTTCTCACCAAAATAAAAGTAAAAAGTTTCAACTGCTTTGCCTGGGGGAAAACATTTCTTTTCTTTTCTTTTTTCCTTTTGAAATGGAGACGATGATGTCGTTTATGTTCTACAGTTCAACCAACCCCTGTTGAACCAGTATAGATCAGAAACTGGAGTCCAGACCAGCACAGGATTGAGCAGGTTTCTGTGGTTGCCGTGGGATTTGACCCAACAACCTTTCGGTTCTCCAGAACCTTCATGGCTCCATTTTTATTTTTTCTCTGTTTTCTTCATCGCCGCTGTTTTTTTTGGTGTTTTGTTTGGTTGGTTTCTCGCTCTTTCTGCTTCCCCGGGCTTCTGTAACGACTCTTTAATGGTTATCTGTTTTTAATGTCCCTCCCCCGCACCACCGGGCTTCAGGAGTGTGAACGAGCGGCTAAATGTAGCGCGTAATAGATCCCTGTTGCTCTCCAGCGCCACTCCTCTAACCGTCCAGATTTCTACAAAGCCGTATTAACTCACATTAGCGGGATTTCCACGAGCATTTCGCCCAAAACATTACAAACCTAAAATTCACTTCAGCGTAATCCCAATTCCCGCTCCGGGACGAAGGAACCGCCGTACGGAGAGAACCTTCTGGACGTGCGAATTCCCTTGTACGTATTTATTCAGGCTGAAGTTTCACGCCGCATTAACGCCGCTGCGTAACGGAGACAAACTCGCTCGGCTTCACTCACAGCGCCATCAGTTCTCTGCATTACATCACGGAGAACCGGATTCAGCATAGGGTTCTGTGAACGAACTACAGAATAAATCGAGCGTAAATAACAATCTTGATCTGGTCCTAATTTACATTCTACTCTTAAGCTTTCTTCGGTTGTCACTTTAATGGTCTGTGTTTCGCCGTCAGATTCCCAAGTAGAACCGACTTTTTAGTGGACGCGAAGACCCCTTATTATCCCAGGAACCCTTTATCAAAATTAAAATACTCTTTTATAAAAAAAAGGTTCTCTCTAGATAATTAGGAATTCTTTTATATATATATATATATGTGTGTGTGTGTGTGTGTGTGTGTGTGTGTGTTTAGAGCATTATCCAAAATAAACAGAAAGGTTCTTTGCAATGTTTCCCCATCAGTAGAACCCTTTTAGGAGCCTGAGAACCCTTAATTATCCAATGAAAGCATTCAAGATGTTTTTTCAGGGGTTCTTTAGATACTTAAGCAAGTTTCCTCTCAGGAAAAAAAAAAGTTCCTTTAACGGTTTGTTGGATACCTAAGGGTTCTTAGCATCCAAAACGTGGTTCTACGCAAATTGGAACTCTTTCTGACAGGGTAACACTCTGTTGTGGGATATATAAATACAATCTTCAGGACAACTGAAGAACCCTTTCTTGTGTTTCCCTCTGAACCCGTAAAGGTTGTAAGTACTCTTCCCCCATTAGAATGGGTTCCAAGTATAACCCGTTTAGGCGGCTGAGAACCATTACTTATCCAATAAACCCTTAGAACACATTTTAACCGTGAAAGATGTTTTATCGGCAGTTCTTTGGACATCTGAAAGAGTTCTTAGTAGGACCTTTTTAGGATGGGAAGAACCCTTAATTATCTGTTAAACTCTAGAAGAACCCTCTATTGTTGCCAACCCTGGACAGGTTCTAGATATTAAGAACATAATGAGCAATAATTTGGCGTTTGTAGCGCACGCTTAAGCTAAAGAACCCTGATGAGAATTTTGTTTTTTAAGGGTTCTTTAGATAGTTAAGCATTCTTAGTCTGTGAAAATGGTTCTACTGGGAACCTTATCAAACAGGGAAATACACAGCTTTACTTTATTGCACTCTGTTGTGCAATTTAGAGCCCTGAAGGGTTCTTTGTTCATCCCTCTGAACTTTTAAATGCTCTGTGCTGTTTTTACCTCGTGGTTCTTAGTTTCGATAAAGCGGTTCTACTCAGAACGGAAGGATGGCCTTTCTAAACAGAGTCTTGACTTTTTGGTTGAACCCTTCATGGCTCTTTGTGGAACGCTACCACAGTATTTCCTAGAACCATTCAGGAACCCTTGAAACACTTTATTTCTAGGAGTGCACAGAGTACCACGAAGCTGCAAAAGGTTCCTCAGTGGTTCTTTAAGGGTTCACTCTAAAATTGGGGGTTCTTGGGTCCTACTCGGATTGGAAAACACTCCATAGAAACTCTAAGGCTTCCGGCAGTCGGAGAACCAAAGAAGCACAAAGAGTTCTAAGACTTTCTGTACTAATGTTGAAATCAATTATGCAAATTTTTAAAAACTATTTAGTGATCTGGATTTTTCCATTTGTCTAAAAACAGGAATTGAGTGTGTGAGAGTGTGTGTGGGCAAAAATATGAAATTGTCTTTGTGAGCCGCCAGCTGAGGGCATCCTTTCCCACGCTTTCTCTCTCTCTCTCTCTCGCTCTCTCTCTCTCTCTCTCTCTCTCTCTCTCTCTCACTCTCTCTTTCTCACTCTCTCTCTGTCTCTCTCTCACACACACACACACACACACACACACTAACATTCAAAAAAAAAAGCTGATGTGTGAAGAAATGGAAGGTCCTTGCATCAATATGTATAACTCACC
>JAOUWY010000062.1:924411-934411 GCA_025728095.1 Prietella phreatophila | reverse complement strand
AATTCGTTAATGTTAGCTAATCAAGCACATTGTCTAGCTAGCCTAGCGAATGGCGCTGAACGATTATATTGTATAACGTAGCGAGTGTTTTATGCTAATCATGGACTTGCTTTGTAAACGTCAGATGCTTGGGAATTTACGGACCACTTATGGTATTTTGTGCTTGAGCTAAGGAAATATTTTGAGAAGGCTAGCGGTGATAAAGACATGCCAACGTCTATGGATAAAAGCAAGGTTTTTATGTTTTTCAGATTTGACCTGGCAATACAGGAGACACCTTTAAACTACGCTCTTCTGCTTATTTAGCTAAAACGCTAATGAAAATCTCACCGAAAGACAATTCGTATGAATTGTAGCATCAGCTTTTATGATGTTAGTGCTTTATAACGGAATATAACTATATAACAAGGTTTTGCTAATCCTCACACTAGCTGTCATCCATGCTTTTAGCTGGCTAACAGAGAGGTATTAAATATAGCTAGCTGACTAGCGTTCCTTTGAGGTTGTACACATAAATCATTAAATTGTCATTGTCTTTTATAAACGCTAAGGATCTTTTAATCGCTAGATAATTTTAAAGATTTTTACTACTATAACAAGAAGAACTTTAATAAAAATAAAGTATTAATTAAGCGCCTTCTCTGCGCAGGAAAACTGTTAGCTACAGAACTTTGCTCTAACAGGTCCTCTAGGAGATTTATTTTCGCAGTGACATCATGCAGGAATTTTCCAGATTAATACATAATAAATATTAAAAGTGCCTTAGTAAGTATGCGATTTGAGATTTAAAACACTGCGTATAAATAAGACACGTTGTTTTGTTAGCGTGGAAGATGAGAAGGTACTGTATGTACCCACAATGCCGCTCAGCTCTCCCAGGGTAACCAAATCTTCCCCAAATCCCTCTCTCTCTCATTTTAGCACCGTGTTTGTTTTCCGGTCCTCGAACTCGTTTGTTGTTTGGTTCCTACGTAGCGTCAGTTCCAATCACTCGGCCTTGGCATGATCACAGCGCCGCTCAGCAGTCCACACATCCACCCCCACCTTTCCTTCATAATAAAACCAATCGCTGGTGGCCATATATTTCAGAGTGAGGGGCGTAGGCCAGAGTCAGCCGTGTGTGTGTCTGTGTGTGAGAGAGAGAGAAAATTCACCCATTTTTTCCTTCATTAATATAACTTTTTATAATAATTCTTGTAAATTAGTGTGTGTAAGAAAGAGAGAGACATTGTGTGTTTGTTGTGCATTTATTTCCTTCATTAGTAGAACATTTTTATCATTCTTGTACATTGTGTGTGTGTGTGTGTACATGATTTTTGTCCTTTGTAAGGACCTAATATAAAGTGAATCCTCATAATGATAGGATAACGTGAGATAACAGGGGAAAAACTGCAGCTTATTAATTATTTTAAATCCTAAACTAGAACAAAAATGAACAAAATATTTCTTTCTAGTTAACCAGTTTAATGTCAGGACCTGGTTATAGTGTTAGCTATTAATTAGCTAGGGTTATCATGTTGTTAGCGGGAAGGAAAGACAAAAGTGTGTGTGTGTGTGTGTGTGTGTGTGTGTCCCAATATTGATAGGAATACCTGACAGTTTTGACCCTGTGTGTATACTTGCCTGGTTCCCATAAAAATCCTTTTTTATTTTCTTTACAAAATATCCAGCTCCTAAACGGAACCTAGGTCTCAGCGGAAAGCCGCTTCATTACCAATCCATTCTTAAAAATTGTCATTTTACAAAAACAACAGAGTTGTAATGGTTAATAAATCCAGAGAGGGAGAGAGAGCGAGAGCGAGAGAGCAGTTATATGACACTGGGCTGTTATTAGCTCATATGTTTTTGTAGGTGATTAGATAAATGAGATAAATGAGATAAATGCGGTGATGTATGGGCTTCAGTGAATGCTGTAATTGACGTCATTTGAACGATTTCTCAGTTACATCTTATTTATACTACGGGGGAAATGAAGCAGTTTTCATGTTCTGGCTTTAAGCAGAAATGTTATGTTACGTTCATCAGATACGACGTGTACATTATTAAATTATATTTATTGTTAAATATTCTCTTACTAATACACTGGCAGATCTGAAAAAAATCACATCAAAATGACCAGGTCGTAAACGTTGAGAATAGAATTTCCACCCAAGGAAACGAAATGTAAAGAGGTCAATAACGGCGGTTTTGCATTAAACACGTTAAACAGGAATATGTGCATTTACAAAATGAAGCTATTATTGTAACATGGGGCGTTATGTCAATGTGTAAAAGCTACATATTTCACTTAAGTAGAAATTCCGCCCTTAATTTAAAAACATTGACGCATTGTTTTTTAGCGTATAATATCCTGTAACATGAGATCTGCCCACATTTAATTGATTTAACTGATTGTTCTGCTCCTGCACATAGAATATTCAGCGAATAGAATAAATCATGTCATAATGTTATATCACTATTCACCACAAATCCAACACTAGCTAATAACGTTCTCTGCTCATCTTATATTATTAATAACATCAGTGTTACTATTCAAAGTTCATCTTTTTTGCATATTATTAGCATAAACCCTGCAGAAACTGTTGCTGCACTATTGATGGGATAAAATGGATAATGCTTCACAAATGTTATTATTATTATTATTATTATTATTATTATTATTATTATTTATTATTATTATTATTATTATTATTATTATTATAATAGATGGAACACATTTAAATGAAATCTATTTTGCACGTACTGTTGTTTGGTTTAAATTACATTTAAGATGTTTTCATGGCACTGGCATGTAACAGCTTTAACATGTCATGTACTTATGTATAAATCTTTCCTTCGAGTAGAAAAAAAAATCTGTTAGAAATCGGTGTTTTGCATATTTAAAATCCACCTGTTTTGCATGTTATTTGCATACAGCACACGTCCTTGTATTCGGAAACGTATAAATATATAATACAATATGAATATCTCTTTTAACATGAGATCAATTTAACATTGTTATTATTTAAATAAATTCAGCAGCTTAAATGGTTGTATGTAAACGAGATTAATGCAACACTATTTTAAATCATTTCCAGACAGTGTTACTGTTGAAACTTTTACTTATAAAAATATCTATTAGATATGAAAACTTTCCACACGTGATTTGCATATATTTGCCTTTCCTGCTTATAAATTCTATCCGATAAGTTATTTTTTTATACACATTTCAAATTTGAACCTGATATCTTTAGACGATATTTTCAAAGTGTGCCTGTTCTCAAACATAAAACGATAACTATATATATATATATATATATATATATATGTTTGAAATTCATACGTTAATTAAATTTGGATACATGTAAACATTTACAGGTTAAAATTACCGTCGCTTACGATTTTCACGCTAGACTTTTGTACATATTATTATTATTATTATTATTATTATTATTGTAAACTACATTAATATATAACTTTTATATTGCTACTAGAAAATGTTATGTGTAAACATTTATTAACATGTATTTGGATGCATATAAACTTTACAGACTAATATCATAAAAACCACATCCTGCGTGTACATTTTGCATGTCGTTTGCATAAATTTGCATACGCACACGTGGCTTGTTATTTGTATTGGATTAGTTATTCGATGAATTATTTTGTATAGATCTATTCGAGATGCAGATCTGACAGAACTGTCGCATTAACGCTAGACGACGTCACATGTAGACCTGAGTTACTAGAAACTCGCCATCGTCATGATTAATCTCTCAGGATCTGACGTGTTTAAAGTTCGTCCATTTGTCGTTCCTTTGCTTAAACGTTACTAACGTGGGTTTTTTTTTCTTCTTCTCCTTTTTGTCAGTAGAGCGTTAAACATACAAATGAAGACAAAATGCTTGATAGCTGAAATCAGTTGGAGCAAATAAACTTTATCTGCAACAATAAAGACTGTGTAAATACCATAAACAAGAGTATGAATGACTCAATAGTCAAATTTATGGGCTGTTGCTCAGCTCGCTTAATTCTGTAATATTGAGTTTCATATTTTTGTATGTTGTCCAGCACGTTCGAGCACGCGGTGAGCATGAACAGACTCCCGGCCTGCTTTAATTCGATTGCGCTCCTAAAGCCGTCCACCGAGACTTCCTTTCAGCTGATATGATTTGTTTTTTTGTTTTTTAATGAAACTCACTAACCCTTTCTCTCTCTCTCTCTCTCTCTCTCTCTCTCTCTCTCTCTCTCTCTCTATAATGCTTAATAACGACACGGTTCTTTGCACTCAGTTGTTCTGAAGCTTGACTCAATTAAGAAAAGTCCCCTGCTATGTGTAATTTGCAGTTTGGCGTGCACGAGATGTAATCAGTCTGAAAACACCAAAAAATAAAAATAAAAAATACAACAGAAAAGAAAAAGTCTTTCGTGCACATGAATATGAAAACACAAGCAGAAAAATATTAAACACACGACACGCTATCTCAGTTCCAAACGCATAAAGCCCTTTTATAGAAATCGGAGCATGTGAGAAGTAGCAGGTGGTTTTCATAACGATGCTATTTTTAGAGACGGGTTCGGTTTCTGTCCTGTATTTAATAATTCTCTGGTTAGCCGCGCTCTTCTGTCTTTCTTCTTGTGTGTTGTGAAAACAGAGAGCCTTTTTTATCCCCCTGACTGGAGCTAGCGATGCGACATTCATGTCCTTGTTATGTCAGTTAGCTTGAATATAATATGGCTGTTTGTTTGATTCATGCTAGTGTTGATGCACCATGTATCCATGTTACCATAGTGATAAGATAACAGTGTTGTTTGTCAACGTCCGAACGGCGACGGCTATCGAAACGATAAGGTTTCGTGGTTAAATACAATTGGATTTTTGACGATATGCAAGTAACAAAAACGCGACAAATACAAACAACTTACGCTAATATAGACGAGTCGTAGAGTCTATTTATATCATTCTTTACAAATCCATAACAGTTCCAATAAAGGAAACTAAGGTTAATTTAATTGGCGAGGTTAGCGATCAAACGAGGCTGGTGAGAACGTGCTGTCTGATTGGCTGTCGAGCCGAGCGCTGTGTTTGTGCAGATGAATCATCTTCGTTTGTTTGCATTCACACAGTTATCTATCGAGATCAGTTTGTTAGCTAGTGCTACCCTCTGATCCTCCGCCCACGAAGCTTGAAGGTGGCAGTCTGATTCAGAGGCACCAGCAATCAATTCTACATTTCATGTCCAAAAGTTTTTGTGCCCCTGACCATAGCACCCGTATGTCCTTGTTGAACGTGCCTATTTTTCTGAACAGCTTTATTTATCTTCATAACGTCTCTGTACCCATTTAACGTGAGGTCATATACGATAGGTAAAGACGAAACCATGTGAGAGAGGAACCCAAGAAACTTCAGACCGCATGGTCTGGGGAACCGCTTGGATTTAATTACTTTACAGCATCAGTTTGCAAAGAAATCAGAAAATCCAGGTTTTAGATGTCACTTGTTGCCGGAACCGAGACTCAAACGTACATTACAAAAAACAAAACAAACAAACAAAAAAACGCTCGCCTGTCACTTTGTCTCCTGCTAGTGTGGATGCAGGGTTAGGAGAGTAGCGTCACGCTAAGCTAGCATAACAATGAAAAACTCTGAGGCTAAAAAGGCTAAACAAATGTCAGCTCATTCAATAGGCTTAACTCTCGCTTGCTCGTTTTCTCTCTCTCTCTCTTTGTCTCTCTCTGTCTCCACTGACCGTTTAAAGTCCAGTCCAAACATCACTCTGAGTATCTGACCTTCAGGAAAACGCCCACTGGTCATCATTAAAATATAATAAAACAAGCCCTGAGAGCTGCTTGGCCGCCGCTCGCTCCTCCGCGGTCTGAGAGAAAGCTCTGTGGAGAGATATGAAACACTCTCTTGACCTCTTCCACGTCCAGTGACAAATGTTTTTATCTCGGCCAAGCGGAGAAGCCAAGGGCCAAGTTCAGCGCGGAAACATCTCAAAACCCCGTAAAACAATTTTTTATCAGATCTCTGGTGAGCCAAGGCGGAGGAACGGATCTTTCTTCTCAGGAAGCTCTGGTCTGATGAAACCGTTTCAAACAGAGCTTCATTTTTCACTCGAGACCCAAAATCCGTGTGAATTGCGTTGAAGGGAACGAGTTAGTTTAGTTTTCGCTACATACTTGCATAAGTGTACCGCATCCTGTGCTGATGCTACGAGACTAAAAGTGTGTTCGAGGGATCGGCTTGGATTTGTCGTGGCTAATAAGAACAGATTAGCAATTTATATAAAAGTCCAAATTCATATGCAATTGTGATTAATTACAGATCAACACATCTGTTTTAGCTTATGCTATAAGTTTTAGCACCCTGTTTAAGGCGACTATCAGTTGCGAGTAATTCCATTCACCAAATTAGCGAGCGAAAAAATTACACGAGGTGAAAAATACAGGTTAATGTTTCTTAATGTTTATGCTAAGTGTGTTTAATGCAGAGGTGTCCAATCTTATCCGGAAAGGGCCGGTGCTTGGGTGGAATGAAAACCTGCACCCAAACCAGCACTTTCCGGATAAGATTGGACATCCCTGGTTTAATGGAACATTTCCAGTTTGTTGTGCGTTATTGTGCGTTATCATTTCGATGATGGAGCAACTCAGAACCGATTTGAGCGAATTCTATAAATATTAGTACAATGTTTAGGGCAACTGTAAAGATTATGAACAAGCGCACACCCAAAATTAGCTGCTAGCTGTTAATTGCTGAGGTGAAAATTTTTCAAGAAAGTAATATTAACATTTTGTACACAAACTTAGCCTGTAGACTGAACATGTAACACACGTGCGCATGACGTCATCGTTTTCCCGGATTCTCCTTTTTGTACGTTTACACAGAGACAATAACGGCATCGTTTTCAGGCCCACAAGACGCCGTCGTCGTGTAAACGGCCCGTTCCTTTCTTAAAATAAAACTTCAGTGTAAATCTTATTAGCAAGCCTGCACATGTGCGCTAGTCAAGTGCTAATATTAGCTGAGGTGAAGAGGAAGTTTACCATCTGGGGGGAAAAAAAAACAAGGTTTAAAAAGTCAGGCTAATTGTGTTTAACAGAACAACTCGGATATCTTTTTGTTTGACCTCCCGTTGAAGCGCTTGCTCCCCGCACAGTTTAAAGGCGCTATAAAGATTACGAGCGGGTCTTTACCTAAAATTAGCCTGTAGCTACAAGGTGAAAAAAGACACGAAGGTTAGCGTATAGGAGTTATTACAAAAAGTGCTTGAAAAAGGGAGGGGTAGATGAGATCACCAGGGTTTGAGGGTGTTTGAACTCACCTTCTCACACTTTTCCACCCAGAAAAAAAAAACCTTGTAGGTGTGAAAATTCCTGAAGCCGAGGGGAAAAAGGGGCGGGAGAAGTTCACGAGCTGTTCGGCACTCGAGCCGTGAACCTCCACTTTATGAGATACTGCAGTGTGAAAGAGTGTGTGTGTGTGTGTGTTTCTGGTTGACCGTAGCGCGTCCGGTGAACGCCGCAGCTGTTCTCGGGGAAAATCCTTCTGCGTGTTTTCTCCTCGCGAGGCTTTTCTGGGTGCTGCGCTTTAATCTGCCGGTGATTTAGAGCCCGATGACTGACGCCGCTTTGCAATTTCTGCACTCTGTGTGTTTAACACTTCGTGCCAAGGTGTTACGAAACATTAAAAATGAAACACTCTTTCTGAGGACGAGCGGGAACTCGGGAGGCCTCGGCAGGATTAGCGCTAACGCCGCTAACAACACAGAAACGTTTTCAGCATGTTTTTAACATTATCCATGTGACATAAAAATTTATTTTCTGTCCCTCCCCCTCCTCGTTTCCGTACTAATTAGTGCTAATACACTGTATGCTCATGCTAATCATGATCTCCTCTGAAAGCTTACAGAAACCATTACAGAAATTCTACAAATACCATTAAAAACATTTAACAAATGTAGTGTGTTTGGATCCTAATATTCTATACTTTGTAATAGTTTGTATTGGTTCCCACTAGACATAAACACCCAAACAGTAGAACCCACAAGAATCAATATGGTTTCCATTAAAACCAATACAATTCCCATTACAACCTTTAAAACCATTAGAATGATAGTTTTCCTCTTCCAAAAGATTTCTTTCCTTGTTACGTACCTGATTTAAGCTAATCGTGTTATTACACAATCTACGCTCTTGTCTGTTTTAACGGTACTGCAGCGCAGTGTCGACAAAACACTCGCACCGTGCATTTACTTAGAACTGATTTTATTTGTTTTTGTTGTCCACTTTTTAAACCACTACAAGGTCCATGTATTTGTTTCAGTAAGCATTAGCGCATTAGCATTGTCACGCTAAACAATCTTTTTTAATTTCAGTTTTAACAAGAACCGTGTGCGTGACTTTTCGTTTCTCCCTGAGGATTTCTGTTTTGTCTCTTTTCTTCTTCCAAAAAATCCAACTTAATTGTTGCGGTACCGATTAGTGCTAGTGTTGCTACGCACGTTGCATTCTCATCCGAAAGCTTCGTGTATCATCTTAGAAATACCGAGAACAGCACGAGTGCGTTCCATATGACTTTTCCTTTCTCCAGGAGGATTTTTTATTGTGTCCGGTTTCCTCTTCCATAAAATGTATTTCCTTGGTATGGAACTGATTTATGCTAATCGCGTTATCATGCTACGCTCTCCTCTGCTTCAGCAGTACTAAAGACTCGTGGGTTTTGTGGAGACTTTATGGATAGCACAAGCTCGGCGCTCAGATCGATCAGGAATAACGTTATTCATGTCGTCCATTTTCCTTCAAACATCTGAAGGCGACAGGTTAATGCTAACACTCAGACTTACCTTTACCTGGACTAACTTTTAGTCCAATCCCCCAGAAGGAGAAGATGAAAAAACCCACTTCGTTGTAGTGCGTGTCTTGTTAGGCTAATATGATACTACCAAGTTAGAACTACGGTTTATTTTTATTAATAATAATAATAATAATAAAATGTATCATTATAAATGTAATTACGGTAACGTTAACGCACATTAATATGCAGAAATCTTAAAAAATGAATTAAATAGAGAAATGAAGTAGAGCACGTGTAGAATGATCTGGAATCGCACTGAGGAAGGAATTAAAGTTATTCTGATAAAAAGAAATCCGGGAAATCCGATTAGACTAAAAACTACAAAATAAAAGTAATAATAGCTCGATCGAGGCGTTCCGCATATTCCGCTCTGGTTATCATCATAACATTCTCTCGCAAAAAAACAAAAAACAAAACCCAGAACCCATAGCGTTCGTGTTCACTTCCTGTCTTTCCTCACGTCTCTTTTGTGTCCTCGTTGGACGCTAAACGTTCTCCTGAACAATTTTCAACCTTCACATTTCCTTATATGAGATTGATCATCTCAGAGGATCTCGGAGGAACTCAGAGGAACATCTCCACACCTTCATCGGCTCTACAACAAATATGCACGAATACACCAATTTACAAACTTCTCTTGCTGTTGGATCGATGTATTAATTCATCTCCTTGAAATAAAAGTCAGAAAACATGCGTGGAGACGTAATTAAAATGATTATAAAACATTTTTCATTTGCATGAAACTGAACAAAATTCGGAGCAAAACTAAAGCATATGGTGTTTCTCTCTTTTATGTTCTCCGTTCTACTTCTTCTTCTTCTTCTTCTTCTTCTTCTTCTTCTTCTTCTTCTTGTTCTTCATGTGTTTTGTCTGATTGGCTGTAGCAGACATTGTTTAATCCATGTTCAGAGAGAGGAGAAACATGAGAACACGCTGAAGCACCACAGGGGGAAAAAGACCTCATTTCCTTTAAATTAACACAACGACCTAAGAACCACAGGAGAGCCTTAAACTCACGGCGTACACGTTTTACTGACGTTGAAACATCTCTGTTGTGCTGTTTAGGGCGTTTATTCAAACCTGGCATTCTCACACACACACACACACACACACACACACACACACACACACACACACACACACACACACACACACACACAC
>JAOUWY010000062.1:636321-648404 GCA_025728095.1 Prietella phreatophila | reverse complement strand
TTGTTACAGAATGAGGAGTAAGCGTGCGTGCGTGCGTGCGTGCGTGCGTGTGTGTGTGTGTGTGTGTGTGTGTGTGTGTGGGGTGATGTTTACAGTGGCGTCTGAAGTCGAGCCTCCGTATAAGACTCGGTTCCTGCAGGCTGTACGGCTGTGGAGGAGACGAGAGGAGGAGAAGAAGGTCTCTCTCTCTCTCACACACACACACAAAAAATTCTGTTATTAATTAAATAATCCTCTTTCAATTATAATAAACACTGGTTTCTAAATTATTTGATGATGAATGGATCTTTTTTTTTAAACAATAATAAAACATTAAAAGTGATCAGATTTGAGTCCTTTAGAGTCAGTGTACATTATCATCATTAAAAAGTTTTACAGATTGGATGATTATTATTATTATTGTAACATTTCTATATAAATTTTTCTTAACCAACATTAAGCACATGCTAAATAATATACATTTACAAAAAAAATTTACTATATAAATAATTTCACATTCATGTAGTTAATTTTATTAATGATCTTAATCGAATTTCTTATTTAAAAAAACTTGTTCTAATAGATTTTTTTCCTTTTGTTTGAATTTTATTGTAATTAATCTTGATATATATTTTTTGGGTGTATGATTTAATTGAATTATTGTTAATAGTAATAAGTATCATAAAACAGCCCTAATAATGCACTTCTTTATTTGGGATATTTTGAAGCATTGGCTCGATTAATCCAGTTATTATTTTCTGTATTTAAATTTTTTCCCCATGAAGATTTTATTAATTAAATATATTTTCTCCGTGGCTCTCCCTGAGGAACCACATTGCTGATCCTGAGCTCTGTCTGTGTTCTCTGCGGGTTCTTGTGCAGTTTCTGCAGGAGAAAGTGTCTCGTCTGGAAGAGGCCTGGGCACAGAAGGAAAAATTCATTCAGTCCAACCGCATGATCCTGAAGTTCCGAGACGATCGCATCGCCCATCTGAAGAGGGAGCTGGAGACGGGAGAGCGAGCGGAACCGGCACGACAGGACCAGATTCTCATCGATCAGTTGCAAAAGGAGATTCGCCTGCTCAGAGAACAGGTACGTGTACACACACACACACACACACACACACAGAGATTAGGTTAGGTACGCACTAACATGGCATGTCACACACACACCTCTCGCTATCTCAGGTGGAACATCACCCGCGCATGATGTGGTATGCAGCAGAGAACTGCAGCCTGAAGGGGGAAGTGCGTGCCCTGAGAGCTCTGGAGTCGGTGAAGCACGCACAGGAGGGCGCGTCCCAATCTGCAGCTGAGCTCGAGCAGGCCTTTCAGGAGGCCTTAAAGTCGGAGGAGGGTGTGGAGGCAACAGGGTGTGAGTGTAGATGCTCAATTTGGGCCGAGGCCCTCAGCCTGGCAGTAGTTTGTAATAATAATAATAATAATAAAAACATCTTGCTTCTCTTTCACTTCCTTCTCTTTGACAGCTCCACCTACCTGCTCCACCCCAGTTACCATGGAGACGCTGTCCTCTGTTTCCACGGAGAGGTTGAAGGCCCAGTTGTTACAGAAACAGTCGGAGCTCACTGCCATGGAGCAGGCCTTCGACGATTACAAGCAAGTCAGCAAGTGAGTGTGGGTGTTATCAAAGTGATGTGTGTGTGTGGTTCAATAAGGGCGGAGCTTAGGTCAATATCATGTGACATCACCACTAGCCTTTTTTCCCTTTTACATGATGTTAAGTGTTGGATTTAAATATTGGTTTTAAAAAGATTAAGAAACGGTTAAAATCAGGTTTGTGAAATAATAAACTGTCACTTAAGATTCCGGTTGTGTTTTCAGATCCAGTGCCGTGCTCTTATTCTCAAACTTATCCACTTTAAACTCTTTATAACTTATAAAACCTTCTGCTAAACAGTCTTGACCTTTTTTTTTTTTTTTGTTCGTTTGTTTCGTTGAAGTTCTGAACTTGCCCTGATAGTCACTTCCTGTTTTTCAGGAAGCATCTGCTTGAGCTGGAGTCAGAGAAACGCTACCTGGACAAATCCAACAAGCACTTGGAAAACATTCTAGAAGCTACTAAAGCTCACACCAAACAGGAAGTGTCGCAGCTGAATAAGATCCACGCTGAAACGATTAAGGTGCCCCATCTGCAAGATTAAAGTCCCATCCGTACAAATTTAGGATTTCTAATTGTCATTAATGAAAGTAATGCTACAGCCTACTTGTACAAACTGTTATTTAACACAGTGCTTGGACCCCTAAAGATCGCTGCTTGCAGCTGTTATAATTAGAGTTATGGTTATAGTTTGCTGGTTTATTTTTCTCTCTGCAGATTCTGACGACGCCGACTAAAGCGTATAACCTGAGGAACCGCTTTGTGCTGCTGTCCAGCCCGGAGCATCTAAACGGCCATGGAGGCGAATCTGAGCCAGAGGACCTGGAGAGCGAACAACCCCCTCCTGCCATGAGTGAGCTGGCCTGCGAGGCTCTCACTGGGGACCTCAAACAAATGCAGGTAACTCTGAGTGGAGCGTACCATTATTGGGCACGTGGGGGGGGCTGACTCACATGGGGTTAAACAGTGTCAGATTGATCGTTAGGAGCAGATGACTCGTCTGAAGAGCCAGGTGGACGAGGAGGAATCCAAGAACAGGAAGCTGCTTCAGCAGATCAGCAAGCTGGAAGAGCAGGTTTCTACGGCGACGGAGCAGTCCACTCGTACAGCGGAGGTAGGCACTTTTTTCTCATTTAAATTCATGCAAATTTTTATATTTGTAATAACACTTCATTAAATACATTATTTTTAAAATCTATTCAATAATAAAGACTGTAATTAAACAGCAATTAAATAAACATGCTTTTAACACAAGTTTATTAAGCTGAAGTTTGCTGTTGTATGCTTTTATTATTGATTTTATTGAATAAAACCACATTAGAATTATTCTAATAATTTAAATAGTTTTTGTTCTGTTTTAAATATTTCAATTATTATTAATTAATTGGTTTGAAATTGATAGTTATTGGTAGACTTTGTGTGTGTATATATAGGACTTCAGTGCAGAGAGAAGTTCTCTGATGGAGGAGCAGAAGAAGCTGCAGGAGAATGTGAGAGCTCTGGAACAGCAGCTCACTGAGGAGAGAGCGGCAGCGGAGGGTACACATGCGCACACACACACACACACACACACACTCGTGCACACACAAATCCCGAAATAAAACCCTAGGTTCTGAATCCTAAGACATTAAACCTGAACCTTGAGACGTGAACGTCCTAAACGTTGCACTCCTGAGCTCCTTTCCTCGTTCTCGCTATGGGAGTGGGGCAGTGACCTTTGACCTTTGCCCCCTCAGTGCTGCGTAGCGAGGTATGTGACCTGCGTGTAGTGCTGCAGTCGTCGGATAAACAGCTGGAGGAGGCACGGAGGGAGCAGGAGAGAGAGAACACGCAGCTGTCTAACAGCTTAATCAGCACACAGCTGCAGCTGGACAAAGTCAGGTAGGAGCACACACACACACACACCAGAAAAGGGTGCTTTCTTGTGTTCATGTCTATTGAGAAGCGGTCTATTGTGTGTGTGTGTCAGGCTGGAGTGGGAGGAGCTTCAGGAGCAGCAGCGTGTGTTACAGGACGCGTTCGACACCCTGCAGGCCGAGTTTAAGTTTGAAGCGGATCAGTATCACCAACAGCTGGAGGAGAAAACCAGAGAACACACCGAGCAGCACACACACATCACTGTGAGTCTCTGTCTGTCTCTCTGTCTGTCTGTGATGGATAATAACTAGAGAAAAACTGAAATGTGTGATGTCTTCCTGTGTGTGTGTGTGTGTGTGTGTGTAGGAGTTGGTGAGCACTCTTCAAGCTGAACAAGAGCTGATCAGCACTCTGAGGTCACAGTTGAAAGCGGACAGAGAGAACACCTCCAAGTATGAACTACTACAGATGATAATAATAATAAAGCTGATTAATCCTGCACCTTTAAGACAGAGATTTTAGATAGAGAGAGTGCAAACTGAAGGAGAGATGGATGGTGAGAGAGAGAGATGTGGAGAGAAAGTTTGTGTGTGTGTGTAAATATAGATGGAAGTGGGGAAAAGGTTAGTTGGAGAGATGGGTGGAGATGGGGGGGTGAGGAGTAAAGAGAGATGGGAAGAAGATGGACGGAGGGAAGGAGAGAGATAAAGATGGCGTGATTAATATAAATGTGAAAGTGAGAACCTCGTGCTGTTCCACACAGAGAGCTGCTGCAGGCTGTGGAGGAGAACTCGCTGCTGAAAAAACACGTCCTGGAGCTCACTGCTCAGAACCAACTGCAGGTGTGTGTGTGTGTGTCAGTCACTGGTATACCTATTAATGAAGAATAATTGATTTTTGTAATTGATTTCTAATTTGACTCGTTCCTTTCTCTCTCTCTCTCTCTCTCTCTCTCTCTCTCTCTCTCTCTCTCTCTCTCTCTCTCTCTCCAGGATGAGAAGGTGAAGTCTCTGGAGCAGAGTGTCAGCAGTGCGAACGCAGCGATCTCTAGCCTGGAGCAGAAAACAGAGCAGGAGAAGGTGAGTCCAGCAAAACTGGCTGGGTGGGAGGGTCTTACAGTCTCGCTGTCCTGTCAATCACACAGATACTAACCAATCATGGGAGTCCATGGGCTCATGTATGTGAAAGGGGAAGGGTAGCGCTGAAACCCCCCACCCCCGAGTGTGTTACTCCGCCCCGTGACGCAGCACGAGCAGCAGTAGGTTGGCTTGACGTGCCTCGGAGGAAGCACGTGTTAGCCTTCACCCTCCCCGGATGGTCGCTGGCGTCGTGTGATTGGGCAGAGCTGGCTGGTGGGTGGGATCTGGCTAAGACCAAATTAGGGAGAGAATGTTATAATGTATGTGTATATTCTGTATATTCTAAAAAATCTCATTCCGATTGAAGTGATTCGGTAATAAATATTAAAGACTAGTGCCAGCGTTTGAGAGAGAGAGTGTGTGTGCGCGTGCATGCGTTCAGGCCGTGGTGTTGGACCTGATGAAGCAGACACGTGATCTGCGCTCTGAGCTCGGACAGAAGGACCAGAGTGTCTCTCTGATGACCGCCGACCTCAGTGACATCACCGTGAGTTTCTTCTTCTGTAGATTGAATACATTGTTTGTTTGTACAAGTGTGTGTGCCTCTAAAGTATTTAAACACCCACATATATTTATTTATTACTCACTATTTGTCTGAGACGAGTGTTTAACCCTGACTCTGCGGTGTTTACAGGAGAAATACAGCGCGGTGTGTTCAGAGAGAGAGCACATGAACAAATTGGTCTCTCGCATGCAGGAAGAAATCCAGGAGCTCAGAGAGGCTTCAGAGCGACGCCTGGCCTCCGACCGCATCGAGGTGTGTGTGAGAGAGAGAGAGACTCTTCGAACCACACATTCATGTTCAACCCTTCTACCTTTGGCCTGCTTATTTATCTCAAAATAATTAATAAACGAGCACAGCGAGTCCGCCCCAAATGTCCTTATATGATACATATAGACATGAATTAATCGTGATCGTTTTTTGTTAACATTACCAGGGAAGTGAAACATCAAAGGAAAGAGAAAAACGTTATATCGATATATCGCTTTGCTTATTGTAAGTCGCTTTGGATAAAAGCGTCTGCCAAATGAATAAATGTGTGTGTGTGTGTGTGTGTGTGTGTTGCACAGTTGGAGCTGCTGCAGGAGGATCTGGCGTATGTCACAGAGGAACTGGAGAAGCTCAGTAATATTTTAGAGGAGAAAACGACAGAGCTACAGAGAGCAGAGCGTCTCGGCACCGAGAAGGACACGACCATCAGCACGCTGCAGGAACAGGTAGAACCCTGAGGAGAACCGAGATCTCTCTTAACGTAGCCATGTCCTTCATGAGCTTCCTGTTTCACTGGGCTGCACTTTAAACTCAAACTGAACCTCAGTAGGCATCATGGTTGTTGAGTGGGTGGGGCATGTTTCCTCTAAGAGTGTGTGTTTGTGTATGTGTGTAGCTGAAGCAGCAGGAGGAGCAGCTCAGTATGAGGAGTGTAAACGGTGGTCATGCCTTTGCTACGCCTAAAATGAACCCACAGGTAGGGTTCTCTTTACTTCTTTTATTAATCAGTGGATGGAGTGACGGGAAACATGGAAGGATGGATTTACAGAAGTATTCTACATGTCTTTGAGTCTTTAATTGTATAGGAAAATTGTGAATCTTGATAAACAGGGATGTATACATATCGGTAATTGTGTGTGTGTGTGTGTAGACGCCGCACACTCCGCACAGCTTCAACACGGAGCTGTCTCAGCTGTTGGAGAATCAGGAGAAGGAGCTGGAAAGCCGGCGCTCGTCCATGATGACGATGGAGGTTCTGCTGGCCGAACTCAATGCCGAGCGCACAGCCAAGAACGACGAGATCCAGAGACTCAAGGTACACATGCACTCACACACACACCATAATGATACATGAAGAGGTGGACTAGAGTTTGTACTCAGAAAACAAAACATCTGTCTGAATTATTACTTTCAATCTTTATAGTAATGTGTGTGTGTGTGTGTGTGTGCGTGCTTCCAGGCTCAGCTCAATGAAAAGGAGAATATGCGTTTGGAGATCCAGACTCTACTGGAGCAGTTCTATAACACACAGAACCAACAATCACAGAACAGCAACACCACCGAGTGAGACACGGGAATTATCATGACAAATAAGCCATCCATTTACAACACATTCAAAATCATTTTTATAAAAATGATAGATAGGTAAATCTATCTATCTGTCTGTGTCTATTGCTCTGTCTATCTCTATATATCTCTCGCTATCTATCTGTCTATCAATCGCTCTATCTATCTCTCTCTGTATCTATCGTTCTCTACTATCTCTATCTCTGTCTATCGCTCTGTCTATCTATCTATCTCGCTCTCGTGCTCTATCTATCTCTATCGCTCTCTATCTCTCTTGCTCCATCTCTCTGTATCTCTCTATTGCTCTCTCTCTCTTGCTCTATCTATTTCTGTATCACTCTATCTCTTGCTCTATCTCTATCTTACTCTATCTTTCTATCACTCTATCTTTCTCTGTCTACCTCACTATCACTCTATCACTGAAAGATAGAACATTTGAAATACTTTTTTTTTTTTTTAAACATTCTATTTTTTAAATTTATTTATTTTTTGTAATATTGTTGGCATGTTTAACTCTGGTTTGTGCTGTAGTTAACGTGTGTTTGTGTGTGTGTGTGTGTGTGTGTGTGTTGTAGGAACCTGAAAGATGTGATCCACCAGTCTGTGCTGCGAGACCTGCGTGAGGAGAGGAGTGTGAAGGTGATTATCACAATATTCTCAAACTGCAGGAATGTGTGTGTGTATGTGAAATCTAAACCTCTGGGTTTTTTCTGTCTTTCAGAACACACTGATGATGCAGCTCACTGAAGCTCAGAAGAGGTAAATAAAATCTCTCTCACACATACACTGTCAATCAAACCAGCGTATGGCCAATTTGTTTGAAGTCTGATAGTGTGTGTGTGCGCGTGTGTGTCAGTCTACAGCACCAGGAGGTCACTCTGACCCAGTCTCAGACCTGCATCCAGGAGCTGACCACCGAACTCAGGAACCGCTGTCTGGAGCTGCGAGACCTTCAGGAGAAAGACAACGAGCTCCTGCAGGTCTTCATTCACTCACTGTCGCTAAGATAGCCTCGTACAGGTCACATGACATCTGCTTACTAACTGTAACCATGGAATTGATGTTTGCCTGTTCAGCCCTGCAAGCTCCACCCACTGTTCTTCCTGAACCGTCATGGTTCCTCCACAGGAAACTCTGCGTTTCTGAATAAGTCACGCGATGTTTTGAAATGTTTCCGTAACGCACCCGCAGGTTAACCATGCCGCGCTGTTTTATCGTGACAGGAAGTGGAGGTGTTGAGGAAGCAGGTGGAGCATCTGGCTGAGGAGAACGGCAAACTTCTGGGCCACCAGAACCACAAGCAGAAGATTGAATACATGGTTAGGCTGAAAAAGGAGATCACCAAACTCCAGGAGGTCAGAGTTTGCCCAGACGTTTTTTTAAATCCGTCACCCACACGTCATTCCCCATGGGAGAAGAAGAGGAGGAAGCTGGACAGACACATTTATTTATTTATCTATCTATCTATTATTGCTGTGTTTCCTCAATCGAGTGCAGAAAGAAGAGAAACAACAGAACTGATTTAAAATAAAAATATAGAAAATAGTCTAATGTAAGGTTCTTATCTGGTTTGCTTTCAGCAGGAAGGCTGTCCTCTTTTCTGTTGCTCTTTCTCTTCTATTGGTCCATTTGTCCAGTCTGAATCGAAGCGAACTAGACTGCGATGAGTATTTGATTGATTTGATTTGATTCTCACTAGAAAGTGATTCGACTCTGAATCAGCCAAACTGATTCAGACTCAATTAAAGGACTATGAGATGTGATTAAGATACATATTCCAATGTTTTGCTTTACAGTTCCACTGTGTGTGTGTGTGTGTGTGTGTGTGTGTGTGTGTGTGTGTGTGTGTGTGTGTGTGTGTGTGTTTCAGGAGAACGAGAAACTCAGACAGAAGAATACATCCTGACCACTGGTACTGTGTACGCAACGTCAACATACACACACATCTCCATGCTGGACATCTCAGGAGCTTTCACACACATGGTGCTAGGAATATCCCAGGACCGAGAAACGCACCTCCTAAGTGAGCGAGTTTAGCGTCAACCGGTGAAATTTGCTGAAGCGTGAACACTTCGTCTCCATAAGCTTCACTCTCCTTCAGGTTCACTGTAATTAGACATCAAATGTACATAATGTTTATTTTTCATACATTTACGATTTAATGGGGTTTTTTTCTGGACTCTTCGAGGAACAGAAATGATCTTTTGAGGCAGCTTCATCACTGCCTGCTCCGTTTTACTCAAAAACGTAATGACTGGTTTTATGAAGTCATGATGTCTTCCGGTCATGTGATTTTACTGTTGATTTTATACTGGAAATGTGAAATATTTTTATTCCTTTATGTTTCCTGTACTGTCTTTCTGCTGTGATCTTGAACACAGTTTTTAAAAATAAATTATCATTCTATTTCTTTCTCACTTTCTTTGTAGAAATACTTGTACTTGTAGAAATGACTTGTAGTCCATATTTTTAAATGATTTTATTCATGAATTTTGAATTTAAATAAAAACGGACATTCTTTCATTCTGTATCTTGTCATTTAATTCTCATTAGAAATCAGAAGGTCAGATAAAAACCACGCTTCTTTACATGCCGGAGCTGTAAAACTTTCAATAAACCAGTCAACAGCTGGATAAATACAGTTTTTTTTTTTGTTTGTTTGGTTTTTTTTTTACTGATTAATGTATGCGCGCACGGTGCCTTTGTGGATAGCACGTTCGCCTCAAACCTCCAGTGTCGGGATAGAATGATCTCGGACAGAATCATTCAGTTAAATATTTTTACAGAAACAACAACTTGACAAATAGCTAATTAAATGTAGTGTAATGTACCGAGTCAAATATGAAAACTACAACTAAATCAAACACATTTACATCTGTGTAAAATTTAAAAACCTCACTCAATACAAGAAAGTCATATCCTGAACGTTGCAACCGATCAATCTGATCATTTTATTCAGCTGTTTAATGATCACTTTCTAAATAATAAACAAATGAATGTTCTGGAGTCATGAGGAATGATTACATTACATTTATTCATTTGGCAGACGCTTTTATCCACTTACAAATAAGCAAAGCGATATATCGAGCAGAGAACAATACAAGTAGTGCTACTATTGTGCCAACATTGTGTGTCCGAACTCAAAAGTTTAAACAAAGTGTCTATTTATGATTTTAAGAAAAAGCACAAAGAAGGCGAAACCCCGACTCGTCTATGATCATCGGCGGATTAAGTATTAATGATTAAAGAACTAAATTGAACAAGAGTAAGATAAAGTCTATTTTGAATTAATAATTGAATTAGAAAGGAGCACTTTATAAGTGATTTAAAATAATGAGAATAAAGCTGAGTTTTAAAAGTATTTGTATCTCTTATCCTATATCGTGTTTAAGAAGAAGAGAATAATGAAGCTTTTTATAAGATAATATTCGGCTTTAGTTTAGTTTAGTTTCTCCTCACAGATTCAAATTTACGTCAACGTTCGTTACGTTGGTGACGTCACTGCGAGCGCGCGAAGTCGAAGCGGGGAGCAGGAGTCGTGGTCAGGAGTAGTGTTGGTTCTGGTCAGTTTGGACCCAATAGTGAGTGTATTCGGTTCTGTGTAGTGCTGTATTGTGAGTGTCTGTGTTCCAGGTGGATCAGTACTCAACAGTAGTGTGTGTTCCAGGTGGATCAGTACTCAACAGTAGTGTGTGTTCCAGGTGGATCAGTATGCAGCAGGCAGTGACCGCGGAACAGATCGCGGAGTGGTTCACTCTCGGAGCTCAGTTCTCTCATGTCCGAATCACCGAGGAACCGAGCAAAGACCGACCGAACTCATACCCGCGCGGAGAACACGACGATAACAAGTGAGAAATCATACTTTAGAACCTTTTTATTCTCTTCTCTGGGTAAATATTCATCTTCACATGATAGCAGTATGCTAGCGGTGCTAGGTTTCGAGGAGGCGGTGCAGTCCAGTCCGCGCATGCGCAGTGTCCTTAATCAGCTCGCTCATCGACCCGAGATTAGACTTCTGTCCGAGTTCTTTTTAATTCTATTTAAAACAATGAATTCACTGTCAGTAACTGCCCAGTCTGAGGATATCGCATGACTTACTTTTAGAAGTGGGCGAGGCAGAACGACTTTTATCTATAGTGGCTAATTAGAGCTACTTTTATTAGTTTAATGACGGATTCCTCCGGCCTCGCGCATGCGCACTGGGGCTTTCGGCGCTGTAGTCATACGGAGAGTCGAGTTTATTTGCATAATCCGCTAGTAACATTACTAATATTTAGAATCTGTGTGTTCTGGTTTCAAACGAAATGTTTCTTTGACATGCCATATAGTAACTTCCATTCAAATCTAATAGTTAATTCAATATAAAGAAATTATTCTAATACTAATATACTGGTACATTTAAGTAAACATTGAATTAAAAATAAGAACAATGTCTTGTTTAGTGTCGGGTTCGGTACTGCGTCATGTTAGAATGAAATGTAATCGATTAAAAGTGAACATTAATGCAATATATGTGTTTATTTTCTTTAAAAAAAAGAGTGGAAAATGCAAATGAGGCGAAATCCTGAGTAAAAGTTTTTAAGCAGAAACTTTTTAGTTTGAGCCGAAAACCTGCTCACAGCATTGTTATGCTGGATTATTGATCATAAAAGCACTGATTACACCTGGGACACGGGCAGATATCACATAAAAGGTCAACTGAGAGGCTGTGGATTTTGGACAAGATGTAAGGGGGAAGACGCCGGAGTGTATTTAAATAAATAAATAAAATAATTAGTTTGGATTTGTCAGTGTATTTTGTGAAGTGATGTGCAATTGTGCTGATATTCCTGAGTGAGTGTAAAACGCAGACAATACGAATACGTCGTGACTTCATTTAAACTTAAACACTTTCATTTAAAACTCGGAGTGTGTGTGTGTGTGTGTGTGTGTGTGTGTGTGTTTGAGTCCCGGACCCGGAAGCCCAGAGAAGGACGGATCAGAGGGAGGAGCCAGGAGAAAGAGGTCCGACCTCCTCACCGGTGAGACGCACTGAGATTTTACACACACACACATACATCTGTAAAGGTTGTGTTACAGGAAGTCGCACTGTTTCATAGTTACACAGATTCTGATGGTGTATAAAAGCTTGTTTCTAAAATAAACGCTTAACAGATTTAACACGATGGTTTGTGCAGTGAACTTGATGTGACCTCTGACCTTTGAGCTTGAATTCTAGGCACTGGGGTCACCCCCCCTCTGTGCAGCTATGAGTATCCCACACTCCCCATCACCAAGAACAGGCAGGAGGTGTGTGTGTGTGTGTACAAACACAAACTTGGATGTGTACACACATGAATATAAATGACTGTGAACATCACATCAAGTGGAGGTGTGTGTGTGTGTGTGTGTGTGTGTGTGTGTGTATGTCTGTGTGTGTGTGTGTGTGTGTG
>JAOUWY010000062.1:436760-448943 GCA_025728095.1 Prietella phreatophila | reverse complement strand
ACTTATTCCTGTTGACACCCTTATTTAAACACACACACACACACACACACACACACACACACACACACACGT
This sequence comes from Prietella phreatophila, assembly GCA_025728095.1. Taxonomy (NCBI): domain Eukaryota; kingdom Metazoa; phylum Chordata; class Actinopteri; order Siluriformes; family Ictaluridae; genus Prietella; species Prietella phreatophila. The sequence goes on along the minus strand of JAOUWY010000062.1, from coordinate 448,871 downwards.
CTCACTGTTTTACACACACACACATCTCACTGTTACACACACACACATCTCACTGTTACACACACACACACAATTCCTAATGTAATATAATGCAAGATGTAATTATTAATTTTAAAAAATGGGGGATATATTTAGAATTCTGTATTTTTAAAGGGGGTCCTCGGTCAAATGTTAATGCCATTTGGGGGCCTTGCCCTGGGAAAGTTTGGGAACTTTAGGGCACAACCCTTGTGCTTAGTGTGCTGATTTTGTGAGAAGTCTTTAAATATTTCGTATTCCCCGAGGGGGGTTGGACTGGGATTTCAAGACTAAGATTGAGTTTGGAGACTGGGAAAAGGGGATGCTGAAAGTAGCCAGGTTTCATTTGATGAAATTATGAAGGTCAAAGCAGACGAACTGGCACGGTTATTGACTTGAAACCTAAATGGAAATGTAATTAAGTAAGAGTTCGATTTCAGTAACACTGAACTAAAATAACACAAACACCCCAAAATAATACTTAAGTATAGCAATGAAGAATAATCACTCGAGTATTTTACACTTCTGCAGGAACTTCACGTTCCTCAGTGTGATGGTCGTCCACCAGACATTGCGTCTTCCAGAATCATGGTACGATGTGTTTTTGTCATATCGCCCGAGCCCTATGCTGTCCCGTAGAGAGCGTCCTGACCGGCTGTACCTCACAAACGCTCTCAGACAGCATTGAATCCCAGACAGTCCAGTCCATGAAAATTCCCAGCGTCACTGAGTCACTTTACACCAGATCTAAAATCTGTCCAACTACGTAAAACTGGGTGTGTTTGTGTGTGTGGACAGTTGATGGTAAAGTGATGATTATAAACACACACCTGCATGATGACCTCGGGGATTCTGAGAAACAAACTCACACGTGAGGGTGCGTGCGTGTGTTTAAAACACGGCTGATTCACACACCGACGACAGAAAGAAGGAGATGCCACGGAACACAGGTGAACCCTTCAGGTGATCTTACACTACGTTATTAGATGAACTCTATCCTGTCTATTGATTTAAACAGAGCTGTTGTGTCTTTATACTCACACCAGATGCTGATTGGTCAGAAGGTGTCGTTCTATATTAATGTTGTATAACAGCAGCTCCGACAGTCACGCAACTGCACATCACATCACAGGTCTATATTAATGCACTCGTTCTAATATGTTATCGTTTCTATAGTAACAGCTCATTTGACGGATGATCGTGCCAAAAACTGATTAAATAAGCGACGAGACGGTGAAGATTTCTGTGAGGGAAAGAAAATCTTAATTTTTGTCTCTCAATCCTTCACTCTCTCATTCTAAACCTGACTGTACCAGATGAGGACGTCTCAGACAGTTCACGCCGTGACTTTTCCTCATATTCAGGAGCGTTACCTCTGTGACGTGGCGATGTCCGTGTCTCCTTCATCGAGAAGTCAAGATCTCGGGCTCAGAAGTGCATCGCTGCTCAGCAAAACGTCGTCAATCTCCATCATGAGTGAGATGTAAGAGCCGGTTTTGTTCCCATTACACCCATCTGTATTTCCTTCATCTCAGTAGAACTAACGCTGATCATAGCAGAACCTGAAACTGTCAGAAAATGATGTGCGAGTTGTTTAATTGCGTGTTCATTATAGGCTGAATGAACTGAATTCAGAAGGGGTTTGATCCAGACGTCACCTACCTGCAAGTTTAATAAAGCTGGAGAACGTGAGCATTTTGATGCTAATGGTTTGATGAAATAAATACGCCTAATATTCGAATATTACTTTTTTATATATTCACAAAATCAATCTACATGACCATTATGGATGAGTTTATGGAAATTTTCTAAGATGCAAGACTTTCGAGAACTGTTGTGTTAAAGGAAAGTCTGGCTTGTGTTGAGAAATGAAGTACAGTATACTGCTTTTAGTCATTTTTAAAAAATTCTGACATTTTTCACTAAAATGACATCACTTTGAGGTAATTTTGAGCTCCCAGCGTGTGTTCAGCTCGTAGCTCATGCCAGCAGGGTGAAAACAAAGCATCCTTGTTATTGCTTCTAAAAAATAAAAGGTGTGTTTAGGAGACAGAAAGCGAGGAGCATGTGGTGGCCGAGTGTATTTACGTTAAATATCATTAACCTTCATCACAGCTCCAGAACATCAGCGGCAGGAGACAAGCGGATTCTCTTGACTGCGCCGGTTTGTACGACACAGTTATGTCGCTGTACTCTCTCTCTTTTTTCATTCTTAGAAAAAACTTCACAGTGCCGTGTTTGGATTTGGACACTTTCCTCTCAGCGAAGGTGAAACTGCGCCAGGAAGCGTTTCTGGACTCGAACATGAAAACCTGTTTGGATTTTGCGATCCAGACGCTGGAAAAATTTCCTGCCTCTAAACGTTGTGACGTCTCTCTCACCTTCGAAGGTGAGAGGCAGCTAGTTCGGTTCACTGTAGGAAACCCTGTCCTGCTGTACGTCATCCGTGTGGGACAGAAAGGTCCGGAGCTTCATCAGAAAGTCCCGGTTGGGTCTTGTCTCGATCCCTCGTGCCTGAGCGATTCCCACTTCACCGGGCATCGATGCAGAGACGAGCTGGAGAGCTGCATGGATCGAGCGAGGTGCGTTTTAAGTGTGGATATCGAGTCGAATCCGTCGTCTCAGAGCCAGCTGGAGCTGAGGATCGTGTGCAGTGAGCTGCAGATTACTTACACCACCCAGCAGCCTCAGCGCAGCCTTTTCGTCTGCCCTCGTCGTCGAGTGTGCTTCGGCAAAACGCTGAACCTGGAGAAGCTCCTGGAGACCAAAACGTGTTTGGAGAAAAGTGGCGAGATGAAGGATGGCCTGCTGGCTTGTTTCCAGCACCTGCTGATCAACTACAGTCAGTTTCAGGAGGAAAACATCCACATCCTCATCCAGAGTGACGGAGAGCTGGTGGAGCTCATCTGCGGACGCAACGGATACCACAGAACGCAGCACTTCATCTTCACCGACGGACAGAATCGAGCTCACAGCCACAGGGTTCAGGACATGGAGCTGTGGGAGTACGAGTGAAGGTCAAGGGGGCAGGAGGAAACTCGGATTGATGGATGGATGAATTCAATAATCAGCAATTTTGGTGAGGAAACACAAACACGGACACAGGTAGATTCTACAACCCCAAACAGAGTCCAGATCCAGCGTTTTCCAAAAACATCGTAGTGCAAACACTCACGCTGAACACTCTCTCTCTCCTAATTAAGACGATCTTTCCTTTGCGATGCTTCTGGAAAACTTCTTCCTCCAACACGCAACTCATCGATGAGGAAATAAGTGCACTACGCCACCGAGTCTCACCAGGACACTGGGAACAGAGACTTGGAGAACGGAGACATGTCCCACAGAGCAGAGGGCGTGAAAGATGGGCGGGGCTGGAGAAGAGCCAGGATACTGACTGTAGGCTATTAGACGTTATTATATAACAGAGATGCAGTATTTTATATATAATTACTTTAATCTTTCTACATGCATTGCATAATAATTCTATTTGTACAATCACCTATAACTTTATAACTCTTATTTATAAGAAGCAGTAGATATTCTGTAAAAAAAAACAAAAAAAACATCAGAAGACTTGTAAAGGCATTTCCATGTTTAGTGCTAACGAAGCAGTTTTTACCCTGAGACTATCGCTTGATGTTTTCTTTTCTATAAGCAAAATAAATAAATCATTTGACACAGTGTCTTTTTTTCAGCAGAAAAAAAACAGTACAGAGAAGAAAAGAGAAGAGAAGAAGGGAACAGTACAGAGAAGAGAATAGGGGAACAGTACAGAGAAGAGAACAGGGGAACAGTACAGAGAAGGGAACAGTACAGAGAAGAGAAGAAGGGAACAGTACAGAGAATAGAAGAGAAGAGAACAGTACAGAGAAGAGGGGAACAGTACAGAGAAGAAGGGAACATTACAGAGAATAGGGGAACAGTACAGAAAAGAGAAGAAAAGAAGGGAACAGTACAGAGAAGAGGGGACCAGTACAGAGAAGAGAATAAAAGAAGGGAACAGTACAGAGAAGAAGGGAACAGTACAGAGAATAGAAGAGAAGAAGGGAACAGTACAGATAAGAGGGGAACAGTACAGAGAAGAGAATAGGGGAACAGTACAGAGAATAGGGGAACCGTACAGAGAAGAGAAGAGGGGAACAGTACAGAGAATAGGGGAACCATACAGAGAAGTGAAGAAGGGATCAGTACAGAGAATAGGGGAACAGTACAGAGAAGAGAGGAACAGTACAGAGAATAGGGGAAGAGTACAGAGAAGAAGGGAATATTACAGAGAATAGGGGAACAGTAGAGAAAAGAGAAGAAAAGAAGGGAACAGTACAGAAAAGAGGGGAACAGTACAGAGAATAGGGGAACAGTACAGAGAAGAGAATAAAAGAAGGGAACAGTACAGAGAAGAGGGGAACTGTTAAAAGAAGAGCAGAGAAGGGAACTGTTCAGAGCAGACGAAGAAAGATATAGAGTACTGAGCAGAGAAAAGCAGAATAGAAAGTTTTGGTATTATTTTGGTTATGTACCTGTTCAGGAAATGAAAGCGAAAGAGAGAATATCCGGGCCATTACACTGAGGAACATCCATAAACTGCTACGTATTTATTAAACACACATCTATTCACTGACCCACGACAGGTGGACAGTGGATGTACCCTCTGTGTTGCACTAATCTGTGTTTCTGTACTTTTTATACAGTATTTTATTTTTTACAGCTCTGTGTGGAGGAACTCTTGAAGAGATGTCTGGAGCACCAGCGTAAGGGTTATTTCATCATGGCATGTTTCTCATTGTGTGTCATACCTGGAATGGCACTTTGTTTTAAAGTATTCCAGTCTTTCTCAGGACAATGTAAAAACTCTCTCATTTACACCGTTCCCAAACGATGCGATGACATTTCTGTTTCTCTAGAACATTTGAGGTCCATCCTGACACAGAAGGCATTTTGTCAGTGAAACAAAAGCTGAAGGAGCAGGAATTCAAGGACAACGTCCTCCTCTCCAACCTGGACATTTCTGAGCGCGTCTTTAGACACAACCGTCTCAACGAATCCATGACCCTGCAGGTCAAAGGTCAATGGCAGTGTCTGAGAATCTGCAAGGTCGGCGGCGTGATTTACACCGTGTCGTCCGAGGACCGTAAAACTCGCATCGATTGCCGCGTCTGCTGCGACGGCGACGCGGTCCTGGATGCGGATATCAAGAGCATCTATTTCAGCGTGCATTCCTGCCAGAACCAGAGAAGATCCTGTTTTACAGAAGCCAAAGACGCGGTGAAGTCCAAACATCAGGTGTTAAAGATCACATGCAACAACTTCTCCATCACCTTCACCACTAAAGGCGTACCCGACGAGATCAAGATGATCGAAACAAAATGCCAGTTTAAGTTGCGTTATATAATGGCAGAGAGATTGCTGAAAAGGAAGTGCTGGATGGAGAAAGAGAAAGCGAATTGTCAAGAGTTGATCGCGTGTCGCAATTTTCTGATCGAGAAATATCTCAACAATTCCCAGTATCTTGAATCTACCTGTAGGTTCATCTTACAGGGAAATAAAGAAATGGCAGAAATCATTTCAGAGAATCCATGCAATCAACCCATGAAACAGTACATTGTGATATGTGAGAGGTATTCCAAAGCCTCCATTTATCCGCCTCTGGACTGAAGCCATAGTCCCTAATATATGGAACAAACTGCACATCTGTGCAAATTTCCCAAATATCTCTATCTTCATCAACCATTCCACGTTTATATATCACAACGTCTTTGTCTAGATCATGCAACATCTACTGTTTTCTTACATCATAAATACTCAGGTTTCATGTTTTCTAATCTTGTGTCTCTGACGTAGAGCAAATGTAGGGGTTTATATCTCTCTCTACAGTATATTATATACCCACAACTCTTGTTTCAAATCTGAAATTTCTCTTACAACATAAACCATTTGATTTTTACCCAGCGGTGTCATATTTCTCTTTCCTTATTCACCGGTCTGATTCAATTTTGCACGTCATGGAATGATGGGGGGGGGGGGGCTGGGTGGTTTCGTCACTGCAAATAAAATGTAAACATTCAAAGAAAAAAAAGAGACAATAAAACAAAGAATGAAAGAAAATGAATTAAAAACATGATTACAGTAGATTCGTTCAGGAGTTGTTTGTGATCATTGCGGCCAGAAACGCATGATTTCGCTGTGGATTTTTAAAAAATTTGCGATGCAACTTGCGGAAATCGCGATTGCGAGACAGTTCTGCACGCTCTTTCACAGTGATATTTGCTGGTAAACGGAGACCTTTTCACTGCACTCGTGTTCGACGCACGTGAACCGGAGAGCGCTTCGGCTGAACGCGCCTTGACCCGACTCCGTGGAAAATCTGTGGACATTTTGAAAAACCGCAAGTTTTTTCTTCCTCCAAACACTGAGGAGTTTTTTTACATTCATTTCAGCATTCGCTGAATCCTGCAGGGAGTGTATAAAGGTAAGGTGTATTTTACACACTTTCACACTGTCAGTGTTTAAGGTCTCATGCACAGTTTCATACATTTGATTGAAAATATTTTAAGCCAGTTTTATTCTCCAATCAAGACCAACTAATGAGTCACTTCATCATGGATGGATTAGTAAATCCTTGGCCCATGGGCAGGAACTGACACAGGAACCTTCTCCCCACCTCACTACACACCAACGAACCAATGTAGGGAACTCTGACTGCCCCACCAAGCGCCCTCTACTGATCAGGGCCTCTGGTCACGTACCTAACACAACCACTCAGTAAACTGTTACTGAGCAAGTCTCCTGAAAAATAACCTGATCAGCCTCTTAAACAGATCTTCAGGGAAAAAAACCACACACATATCTACGGCTATGTATACATGCACATCAATATTCCACTATAAAATGGAAATTCGGCAATATTCTAATTAGTACCGAGTCCATGTAAACGCCATGATCCGACGATTCAGATTAAGACAATATTCTGATTCCTGGAATTCTGATTCCCATCCCTGGAACATGCCTGTTTTAATCAGAAATTCATGTAAATCCATGTAAACACTTTATTCAGAAGAGAATTCTATCTATCTATTTATCTATATCTATCCATCTATCAATCGATGTATCTATTTATCTATCGATCTGTCTATCTCTCGATGTATCCATCTATCTATCTATCTGTCTGTCTGTCTGTCTATCTATCTATCTATCTATCTATTTCTATCTATTTATCTATCTATCTAGGCTCAACATATATTTATGCATGTCTACTGCCATTGTACATAAACTGTGTGTGTGTGTTTGTGTCTGAGAGAGAGAACACATAAAATATATAATAAAAGCACTGAAGGTGCTGTAAGTCTCACCATTAGTGACAAAAGGCCAGTTTCCATGGAAACCAGGAGCCACTAAAGATGAGTGTTGCTGGATGAGAGTGAGAAGGGTGTGTGTGTGTGTGGGTCTGTGTGTGTGTGTGTGTGTGTGTGTGTGTGTGTGTGTGTGTGTGTGTGTGTGTATGTGTGTGTGTAATGGACATTAATGTGTATTAGTGTTGACGGTGTCGTGACGCTCGTCTGCTCTGCACACAAACAAATCAGTAAATCAGGAAACAGCGCAGCGGCAAAAACACAATGGACGCAAACCCCGAACCAATTTCACCAGAAAAAAATCCATCATAACTATTCGTGAGACCTGACTGGTTTATACGACGTGATCTGCGGCAGCTGATTTAACGAATTTGTGACCAAAGATGTTCAACGAATAGCTCATTTGCATAAAATGTGTTCCGTGTGGGGAAAAAAAAGAAAATATGTTAAATAAAAATACATTTAACTGTATGGAATTGTTTTTATTATTATTATTTTATTGTTTTAAACATTACACCGAAAAAGCACATCAAAACTTTTAAAAAAAGTTATTTTTTTATGAACTATACAAAGAGACAGATTTACTTAAAAAATTTGATACATTAATTTGATAAAAGTTAAACACACAGGTACACGCGTCAAGTCTGTCAGGGCCTCGGGAAAATACGGACAGTTTATTTTATTTTATTATTGTCTTCTCATTTCTCTGCCTGGATAGAGTTCTTTATTTTATTTTTCATATTAAATATTAATATTTAATATTAATGCTGATTTCTGACTGATCCTGGAGCTGTACACAGCCAATCTTTACATCTTTCTCAGAAATGTTTACAAACAGATTGAGCGAGGGATATTTTCAAGGAACAATTTTCCTCTTCACTTAGTGATTTGATCTCAATTTAACTTTGAACACTATACCATTTTTAGGGATTTAAAAAAACAAAAACAAAAAAACAACAACTTATTTCAAGTTTAATCTAATCTTAATTTAACTTCGTTTCAATTTGAATCAAAATGACTTCATCTGCTTACAGATGTGAGCCAGCTACCTTTCTTAGCCAGCTCGTTCTTTGATACAAGAGCTAACAGTCATAAAAAATAAAGTTGTGCTTTGTTTGCCTTTACGCTGAGAAAACACCTAGCGAGTGAATATAACCAGCTAGCTAATATATCACAACCTGACTGCGCTAATGTAACTCGCTAACCAGCGTCAGTTAGCTAAACAGTCGGTTAGCTGCAGTCCGGATGTCGTTTGCTAGCAGATGAGTAAGACTAGCGTGACTGGCTAAGCTGTCAGACATTAGGTAATTGGTCAGTTCGCTAATTTGCTGGAGAGGTCAAGAGATCATGGCAAGAATTATTTTACGGATGTAAAAAAAAAAAAAGAGAGAAGCTGGTCAGTGTAAACATCATCGTTTTTAAAAATCTACACACTCATAAGAAAATTGTAAACCGTGAGAAAATGTTATGATTATATTAACCGATCCGATATTCTTACTTCGAGCATACGTTTTTAAAAGAAAGTGTCAAAAGATGGATACTGAAGAGAACTTCCACCTGCTGGGACGTTATTTTACATGTATAATCCTGTAATCCTCTCTCTCTCTCTCTCCGTTCTCCCTCCCTCCCTCTCTCCGTTCCCCCCCCTCTCCGTTCGCCCTCGTCCTCTCTCTCTCTCTCCCTCTCTCCATTCTCCCTCTCTCTCTCCATTCTCCCTCTCTCCGTTCTCCCTCCCTCTCTCTCTCTTGCTCTCCGTTCTCCCTCCCTCCCTCTCCGTTCTCCCTCCCTCTCTCTCCGTTCTCCAGATACACGTTTTTAACCCTAAGAACGCAGCGAGTGGACTGTAATATTTTCTAGCTAGCTAAACACCGCTCTTTTACAGCACTTAGCTAGCTACCTTTAATGATAGGTTTAATTCTGGATTTTTGATATTTTCTATACCAAGCTAGCTAGCTGCTCATCTTTTGTTTTGTTTTTTTCCCCCAATAAAACCCATCACTGTATCTCTAGCTAGCTTTGTGTAAATACAAGCAAGTGACCACATTTCCAATGACCAAAAACTGATTTAAAAAATATATATATTTTTTANNNTATATATATCTTTCCGGTAAACAACTATGACGGCTACATTTATATGGTCTGAACTTCCTGTAACCACGTGGATGATTTCAGGCGAAAGTTACAGTTGTACTTGGTTTGTATGTAAGCTCAGATGCTAGCAAGCAAGCAAATATAACTGGCTAGCTTATGTAACATAACCCAACAGCCTTTATGTGGTAGCTAACTAGCGGAACATCATACATGACATCAGAGCCTTGGTACATGATTATCTGCTATTTAAAGTCATATATCCTTTTTTTTTACTTTTTAATTTTTTTCTTTTTGCAGTGAGCTAGCAGGAGCTAGCTGATAAGTGAGCACAGAGTAGCTAGCCAGCCAATTTTTTCTGTTGACCGAAACGGTACATTTCATCCCAAATCGGATCATATCAAGAAGGAATATCGATAATCGCTGATTTTTTTTTTTTTTTTTTTGCATTAAAGTAATGAGTTAAGGATATCCACGCACAAACACACATACAAACTACATCATATACATTTCCAAACACAGAAATAAGGCACGGTCAGCTAGTTTCTGGAGAGAAACTGTAGCATTTTCTGTCCCTCAGAATAAAAAAGTCCATTACATTGCGTTAAATGTTCCTCGAACTCTCTGCGTGGCTCAGTTTTGATAACGAAGATTAATTTGTAAAACGATGTCTATTACAGAGACAGCTGGCATCATTTATTGTGTTAGATACGAACAAATGAATTTTCCGTAAATCCTTCGCAGGAGTATTCATGTGTCTCTGACGCCGCCCTTTAAAAGGAAGAGGAGGAGTTAGTGTGTGTTTACGGTAAGCTGCCGTGGCTGAGCTGCTTTATTGGAAGATTTAGCGTACGCCGTGCTTAGCAGGCGCTCTTTCACTGTTTAGTCGCCATTTTACTGTTTTCAGCTCTCTGTGACCTTCGCCGTTTAGGGATTGATTTGGGCCTGGATTTAAAGATCAATCTGATGTGCCGTGAACGTCTTGGCTAATTTACGACTGATTGGCGTTTAGCAACGTACGCAAAACAAATCAGGGCGACGGAATATCTTGAAAATTCTTGGCAATTGTTTTGTTCGGTTTTGGCCACAAAAGCATTCACATACAACTTGATAAAGGAGGCCTGCTGTTAACGTAAATTAGAAATCATTCATCATGAATTTATCGTGTACGGACCACGTACTGACTCTGGACTATAACCGCTAGCTCATTTGTAGCGAGACCTAGCCAGCCTTCCGCCATTCCGTTTTCCGTTATCGTTAACCTTTACATCGTTTACTCAACTATGATGTAGATAACGTGTACCATGTAAATCCTCCGCTTTGCTATTTCCTCCCGTGCTGAGCCAAATCTAGCCCCGTTTCCACGGTGACAATCGTCTCTCCTTCCATCTCTCTCTCTCTGAGTCTCCCTCTCTCCTTGAACGACGCTTCGCACAGGTCCAAACCGGGACACAGAGAGTCGAGCTTTTCCTCTCCTTCACTCTCTACCTCCTCTTCCTCCTCCTCCTCCTCGTCCTCTTCAAAAAGATGGTCCAGTCTCTCCGGCGTTATGGCTGATGGTGCTGATGATGGTGTTGATGCTGATGATGACGAAGGCTGAACGTCTCTCTCGTACACACACACAGGAAGCTGCATGTACCTGCTCGCTTCATAGAAACAACAACACGCAGAGACGCACTCATCTTCTTCCTCCTCGTGCATTAATCTCAGCCTCTTACGGCCACGGTCCTGGTGGGCGGAGACAGGTGTCGTCAAGGTAACCGGGGCTGAGCCTGTCATGAAAGGCCACGCCCCCTGGAGGAGGATTTCAGCCCTGAGGCGGCGAAGTAGGTTGTTGATGAGAACGGAGCGGCGCAGGAATGCCTCAGGGTCGTCGATAAAGCGCATTTTGTCCAAAGAGAGATGAAGGATGTGAGTGTGTTCCTCTAACACCGGGGACACCTACAGGACCAGAGGGGAATTGCACAGTTCAATTAATTGTTGAATTGATGTTTTTTTAAAATAATGAGATTAGGATCTTATCGAAAAGACTGAATAAAATAACTATACAACTCCAGATTTTTTGTTTAAATATTTTCTCCAGAAATAAAACAAACCTTCCAACTCTTCATGGGCGCTTTAAATACAGTCTCGGGGGGTGGGGCACTTACTTTTAGTAGCTTTCAATACAGATCTGATACAGGGATATAACTTTATCTGTTATGATGAACTTACGGCATGACGGTAACTCCTGAAGTTTAGCGGAAGGTCGTCGTCTTCCACATATTTCCTTTTAAAGTAAGCAATTCGCGACATGGTCACATGATCTGCAGCTCCTCTGCAGGCCTCTGGGGGCAAAACATAAAAACTAATTATTATTTAATACATAACAATGAAAAAAAAAACACAACAAAGTTTTGAGATTGTGTTTATTGCTGACCATCATGGAGTTCATGGGCGTTGCCCACAGATGATGAGTGGGTGGGGCCGCTGTGTTCAGACTCCCAGATTGGCTGGTAAATTGTGGGCGGAGGTTCAGCTTCATGGTCACAGAAAGGGTTCATGGACAAGACCAAAGTCATCTCTGCCTTGTTCTGTTCTCATACGCACGCGCGCGCGCACACACACACACACACACACACACACACACACACACACACACACACACACACACACACAC
>JAOUWY010000054.1:39478664-39493128 GCA_025728095.1 Prietella phreatophila | reverse complement strand
ACCTGAGTGAAGATACATACTGAAGCAGATCGTGATATTTCTTTGGGCAGAAAAAAAAGTATCATAACATTATATTACAATTTTTTTTTGAAAGTGGAAATTTGAAGAGAAATAACCTCAAAAGCTTTGTTTAATAAATACATAAATGAGGTATTTAAAAAGCAACAAGAGCAAGAAAATGAAACTGAATAAACGAAAAAATATTATTAATAAAATACTCTATGTACGTAACAATACATATATAAGTGAATAAAATTTTTAAAAATTAATTAATTCATTAATTTGGTGACATGCTACAAAATAGTTTTTAAAAGACTATTTAAAAAATGATATATATAAATAAAAAAGCCTCTTTTCACATAAAATTGACAAAACGTGAATGAAGCATGTCGTTGCGATTCTCTCAGACATTACTCATGAATTCGATATCGGCAACGCCACTCAGGTTCGAATAAAACACGTGTTTTATGATTTGGATCAAACTGAAACGATTAGTACGTTGTGTTAACAGCAGCACGTGGGCACGTGTGGATCGTTTCCATAGTAACAGCCAATTCCCCGGGACTGGTACGGCGGACGCTCCACAAAAACAGATAAAACAGTGCTGATTTGGTGAAGTTCTTAACTTAAAGAGAGAGAATAAAGAGACGGCTGGTGAAGGAACGGCTTTTTTTATAGCTGCTATAACGTAAGTGAGAACAGGAACCAACTTCTTTCAAAGGCATAATAGGAATAATATAGGATTAAACCACTCCAGGACATGCTGTTAAAGGAAAGTAATGTGGTGTTTTATTGCTTTATAGGTTCTCGTATACTGTCTATTAAGTCTTTATTAAGTAAGGAAGTCAGGAAATGTGACGTGCGCTAGGAAGTTAGACTGTGATTTCCGGCACAGAGCCGCGTGTATTTAACTCAGCAATGCCTGATGGAGAGCCATCAATCATCCCCATGTGTCCTCCATCAAACCCGACACTGATGATGTGTATATCATTAGCCTGGTAATAAACAATAACAGATGAGTCATTATCAATTATTAATGATTAAAGCCCAGTTACAAACCGTTACCGTTGGTAACAAAGCAAATATAAATTGTTTTGATACAGACATTGTCTTAAAAATGTTTCCGTCTTGAACCCTAAAGTGCTTCCCTTATCTAGAGAAAAAACTCCGGCTTGTCACGTTACTGAGAAAGCGTGAATGCATCCTGAATCCTGAATCCTGTCCCTGTCTGTGATTGGCCGAAAAATATCACACGGTCATTACACGGCGTGGCAGTTTGATCTCGAGCGTGTTTGGCTGCTGTTATTCATCTACTTGTTGACGTGAACAGAAATACTGTCACTGATTCCACCCTGAAGTTGATTGTTTTCCAATAACAGCACATCCTAAAGTGTTTTATTCCTCTTACACCACACGCATTCACCAAAGATTAAATTTTTTCTTTTCTAAACAACAACACAGCGTGCTTTTTATCTCTTAGTGTTGGAAACAAGTTCCTGTTCCCACTTTCGTTACAGCAGCTTTAATCAGTCGCGCTCTCACCAGTCCTGTCTTTATTCTCTCTCTCTCTCTCTCCGTCCTGAAGTTCTCTTCAAAGAGAAACCACAAAGAAGTGTAGACTCGTCTGTCCTGTGGGAAGATGTGGGAAAACTTAAAGTTTCAGCTTTACCTCTGACACTGGAGACTCCTTCCATACATGTTAAATAAACACATTTCTCCATACAGAAAACTGCACCATATCGACAATGTTTTAATCTGTTTATTATCAGAGCGTCTGTACACTGCACACGTCCCCGTGAACGTGCTGTTACTATAGAAACGGTAACGCGTTAGAACGACGAGTGCTTTCTGTTATAGAAAACACTCGGACCAATCAGAATCTAGAAGTCGATAATCGTGTAGAACAATACCCCTGAGTAACCTCTGTGCTGCGGAGATGATTCGTGACCTTCATGAAAGCGAGTTACACCTCCAACAAGGACAGGAACTTTTTTTTTTTAATTCAAATATCTCAGGCTTATCATCCGCATTGTTCAACCTTTCCTTCAGTTCAACGTCTCACCTGTCAGTCCTTTTTCCCCTTCCACTCGCTCGCACGCCCGCAGCGACTCCCGTGGGATCTCACGTTCCCTGTGATGACTCAGGCTTTGATGTAGAAGAAAACTTGGCAGCCTCCTCTTGCAAACCCCCCCCCCCCTCCCCCCTGCTTCAGTGGATCGCTTGTCAAAAACGTATGAAGCGTTATAGATGTAGAAACGTGAGATGCTATGGCAGGGCGATCAGTTCTGTTGATATTTTGCGTTAAAAAAAGACATCACAGGTGTTTATTTCCGTCCTTGATTGTGCAACTCGTCATGCTAATCACGTCGTAGGAAGCGAGCCGGAATGATGGTCATCGCTACGTCGATGGATGCCTTTTAGCTTGACAGAACAGGTCACGTGTCAGTCATTATAGCTTCTTAATTGCCTCAATATTAACAATAACACCTTTTACATGTGATGAAATGTTCCATTCTGGTTTCCGACAAACATTGACCTTGGTGTGATGTTTTATTGTTGTTATGGCAACTGCATGTAAATGCCTGATTGAAGCGGCGTGTACCAGCGAGTGCTGCTGCAGCAGGAGAGTTCGCTTCGGTGAAAGCAGCCAAAAGCTGAGCAAAGGGACTTCTTGAGAATTTCCGAGATAATTAAAACCTGGCTCGGACTCTTGTTTAGCGCCCCTTTGAGGAATCGGTTTGCGTAGCTCGCCCGCTCAGGCACTTTCACACTGAATTTATTCCATTTTTCTTTCTTTATTTGTTTTTTTTCCCCCTTATCAAATAAATCTCATAAATATCTGTCAGTTTTGTCTAAAAAAGTCTAAAAAAAAAAAAAAAAACAACCAGGAGATGAAATAAAACTCTACAGCATGGTGTGCTTCATTCAGTACAACTTAAGAACCCTTAAGTGTTCTGTGTAGAACCTTTCAGCAAAATGGTTCTCTACTGGAAACAGTTCAAACCCACTTTGGAAAGTGAAGAACCCTTAAAGAATCCTTTTATTTTGTTTCTACTCTTCTTCTTCTTCTTCTACTGGCTTTAATCCCACTAGGTGGGGTTGCCAGTATGGGTGACTCTTCTCCAGACCATTCTCATGATCTGAATTTGTGTCTCTTGCATCCATTTTAGTTTGGCAACAGTTTTTTACGCTGGATGCCCTTCCTGTCACAACCCTCCCCATTTATCTGGGCTTGGGACCGGCACGGAACCATCCACTGACTCGTGTCGTGGCTCCGTGGCTGGGTTATTCTGTTTCTACTAAAACCAAAAATAAAAAGGAAAAGAAGAAAAAAAAGTAAGAAGTAGACCATTTTTCCTTTAAAGGTTCTTATCTTCCAAAATGGGGTTGGCGCACCACGTGGAACCATTTCTGATAGGGATCACCCAGTTTTACATAGAACATTTAAGAATTTTGAAGTCCAATCAGAAAACCCTGTAAGGGTTCTAGGTTCAAAGAAATTCAACATCAAAGTGTTTTCCAATATCAGAAAGGGTTCCTCTAACATCCTCTAACATTGAGGTTTATGCATGGTGTCAGGCGCCTGAGGCCCATCTGTAGACCATGCATACCTTCCTAGGACCTTCCTGTGGTCCTGGAACATCTATCAGCTGACCCATTTGAGCCCTGAGAGTCAGCGTCCGAGAAGCTTCTGACTCTAAAGGTAGCGCTTCTGCTGGCCCTGACATATCTCAAGCGAGTAGGAGACTTACAAGTTCTCTCTGCTGCCTCTTCCTGCCTTGACTTTGCCCCTGGATTAGCCAAGCCTTTCCTGTATCTTAGGCTGGATCGAATTCATAAAGTCACTACGTCTGCTGTCCAGCCTGTGGTGTTGCAGACTTTCTGCCCTCCTCCGTTCCTCACACCGGAACAATAGCCGATGCACCTGTGTTGTCCAGTAAGGGCTCTCTGTACTCACGTCCACTGCTCTGGCCAGTGGCATATGACAGAGCAGCTCCTGGTCAAAGCAGCACATCTGAAATTGCATAGTGGAAACAATCTCGATCATTTATGAGGTGTGCGGTCTCACCATGCCTCCGGTCATAAGGGCGGATTCCACTAGGGGAGTCGCCTCCTTGAAGGCTTTGTCCAAAGTGGTACACTTACAGGATGTGTGTGCTGCTGCAGGGTGGTCTACGCCAGACACAATCATTCAGTATTAAAGCCTGGATATACATTCCGCCCCGGGCTCGTGTGTCTTGCAGTGACCCTCAGGCTTGGATCTTTTGAACAGGCTGTACACTCAGTATGACAGAGTGGGTGTTCTCATTCCCACAGCATGAAGCTAACACAACGTTGACTTCATTTGAAAGGGAACGTCTGGGTTATACATCTAACCCTGTTCCTTGAGAAGGGAATGAAACATTGCGTAGCTTTGTCATACTGGTGCAGGCAGTGGTTCAGAGGTGCAATTTTTATATCAAGCGGCGCTCTTAATTGCCATGTCACCTGATGACTGCAGGCCTATAAATTGGCATAATGTTACACAAGCTTCAGTTACCCATCACGTGCGAGGCAGCGTAAAGCTCTCAGTGCTCTTTTCTTAGTTTCCAGAACATGATTTGATGTGGATCCCTTTCTGATATGGAAACACTGTTGTAGGGTCTTCATAGAACTTTAACATTTTTGCCAGAAAACATTACTTTTTCTCTGTATACATGAAAAAAAACAGTTTTGCCCTCAGAGGTGCCAAAATTTAAAAACTCCCTTTTCACTTTTTTGTGTGAGGATGAAAAAAAAGTGACTTTTTTGTTGTATTTTTTATTTTTTTTAATATGGTAAACACCGTTTTATACAGTAAAAGAGTGGACATCGTAACAGGGATCCAAAAATGAAGCCAAAATGTCCCTGAGGCTCTCTAGAAGCTTACTGCAGAACAATTTAAACCCCGCCCATTCCCATGTTAGTCAATGGGAAAAATAGCAGACTTAAATTTTAATCCTTTCTCGCAGTACCCTGGTGTTCACCGACTCATCAGACATTTTCCACCAGCATAAACAAATTAATTATTTGATCAAGTCTGTTATGAGATTAGTCAAGACGCTGTTGGGTTTCTGTGTGTAGAGTATCACGACTCTGTGTTGAGCTGATGGTGAGCAGGGGGATGGAAAGTGGGAGGGGTGTGAGCCCCCTGCTGGGCAACTGAGATTGGTACAGAGGTAAAACACACAGCGCAACTAGATTTTTATTTTTTTTACCTTGTAGGTTAGATAAAAATAGAAATGCTTAGGAAACACTGCAAATTCTTAAATCCCAGAGTGCCTACTTTCATACGAGCCATTAACCACTACTGTGGAGTATGACATCCCGAAGACATTCTGTTTGTAGGCCTCTGGGGAAAACAGTTGAGTTACATCTCCACAAATTCGTTTTGTGAATCGTGTTCTGTCGTTTCATTCAGTAGACCTGATATCTCCCCCAATATTTGGAATCTAGAATTCAAGACTTCCTCAGATCGTCATTCAGACAGTTCCACTGTTTCCATGCTACAGTTTTATAGTGGTATTTACAGTATATTTCTAAGAACACAGAGCATCTTCTGGAATTGTTATCACAATATTTATTTCAGATTATAGACTACATTTATGTGTTTTATAACTCAACACCCCCGGTTAAGACTTAACGGGGGACTCGAGGTCTCTGTGTCATCCGCTTCCCATGGGCCTGATCGTTAAAATGCACAGGACATGTTCTAATTAGAGAAACATGGCAACACGGTGGACCGACACAGTCACGTAGTGAATTAACAATAAACAGAACCTTGAGTTTGACAAAATACGAAACTAATTAAGGACCCTGGAGATCTGCAATGACAATAATGGGCGAGCATCTGCTAATGCAGTTCCATCCGAGCGAAATGTCAATATTTCCACTAGTCCTTTTAATTAATTAAGCTTTTCTGCGTGCCAGAGCGCACATTCCTCTCCTCATTCATGCTCACAGAGAACTTTCCCTTTTTTTTTTTCCCGCCCACCGTCCCAAGCTCTGAAAAGCAGCGACCCCTTCACACACCCCGTGTCTCTCATTCATCACGCTGCTCACGTCGATCACGTCAGCTCCAAAATATGACCGGGTGGCGTGCGAAATCGCCCGCTCGTATTTATAGCACGGAGCCGTAAAGCCAGATCGATATACATTATAGTGTGGGATTGTGTTCTGTTTGTTGCTGTGTATAATAAAGTCTCTAACAGGATTCCAATGAAAATGCTCGAACAGAGAAATAAATAGACCGCAAGAGCATGAGGATCACTAAAGCAAAGTGAGGCATGGGGGATTTGTGGACGGGAAAAAAAGAAAAAGGAAAAGGAGATTTGGCTTTTCTGCTTCGGATGTTCGGAGCTGCACAGGAAGCGAGCGAGGAAAAGAAGACGACTGGAGGTTTAACGTTCGTGCTCTAGAAAAGTGAGAGCCGTGAAATAGACAGATCTGTGTGAGTAGAGTGCAGCGCTGAGTGCAGTGAGCGTGTGCACCTCTATTTAAAAATCAACAACAGCACATTAGGAGATTGTTTTTGACTTGCTTGGTTCTCGGGATATTGAGAAGAATTTGAGGAGAATATTATTAGGACGTTATGCGTCGAGGAACTTTTAGAAGACATTTTTATGAGGCTGTTTGCTGATTGTCATGGTTCTTTAGTTCTTTAAGTTTAGTTCTTTAACTTTAGTAGCGCATTTTCCATATAGTGTGGTTCTAGGAACATTTAGGAGAACTTCAGTAGAGCGTTTTCTGTACAGTGTGGTTCTCTGTACTTTTGGGAGAACTATATGAGAGTGTTTTCTGTACAGTGTGGTTCTCTGTACTTTTAGGAGGACTTCACTAGAACGTTTTCTGTACAATGTGGTTCTCTGTACTTTTCGGAGAACTTCAGTAGAGTGTTTTCTGTACAGTGTGGTTCACTGTACTTGTAGGAGGACTTTAGTAGAGCATTTTCCATATAGTGTGGTTCTCTATACTTTTAGGAGAACTTGAGTAGAGTGTTTTCTGTACAGTGTGGTTCTAGGAAAATTTAGGAGGACTTTAGTAGAGCATTTTTTATACAATGTGGTTCTCTGTACTTTTAGGAGAACTTCACAGGAGAATTTTCTGTACCGTGTGGTTCTCTGTACTTTTTGGGGGAACTTCAGTAGAGCGTTTCTGTACAGTGTGGTTCTCTATACTTATAGGAGAACTTCAGCAGTGTGTTTTCTGCACAGTGTGGTTCTCTGCACTTTTAGGAGAACTTCACTAGAGCTTTTTCTGTACAGTGTGGTTCTCTGTACTTTTCGGAGAATTTGAGAAGGTGGTTGTCTGAACATCATGGGTTTCGGAACGTGTATCAGATCTTTGAGGTAAGGTTTTCTGAACGCTATGGTTCTAGGAAATTTCAGTAGAAATTTAAGGGAACAGTTTCTAAATGTCATGTTTCTGGGATCTTTTAGGAGAAATTCAGTAGAGCCTTTTTAAAGAACAGTACGGTTCTAGGAAATTTTAGGACAACTGTAGGAGAATGCATTCTGAACATCATGGTTGTAGACATTGTTAGTAGAATTTGAGGGAACACATCTCGGTTGCTAGGTAACAGACAGGACAAATGATTACCGACGAGTTGAGATGGAATAAGTAAGGAATGAAAAACAAAGCGATGGATGGACTGAAGAGTTTTATTTCTCTTACACTGCAGCAATTTGCCAATGAGTAATTAAATTAATGAAGAATTTTAAAAAAAAGGACATTTGCAGCGAATGTGCTGCTGATTATCTTCATCATGAAAACTTCTTTCAGGCGGATGATTTATTTTTTCCTTCCACCTGAAAAATGTTCCAGCAGCAAAGGCCTCTGTCTGAGTGATGTACTCCTGATTTATCATTCAGCACACAAAAGGTTCTTATTTTCATGGTCAGGACACAAGGACAAGGCTTTCTTGATATTTTCATGAATATAGAATGAATACATTATCAAGACTTTTGGCTAAAAGTATTGTTTTCTGAACGGTATGGTTCTAGGAACTTTTTTCAGAACTTCATGGTGGCTAGATGTTCGATATACAATCAAATCCTTCACTGTAGAAATGTTTTTTTATTTATTTTTTAAAAGCGAGTATATTTCTACATCGTCATCGTCAGATAAAATGATCACGTCAATGCTAGATGAAAGGATTATACTCACACTACATCATTTAATGAGCAGATTTTAGGTTTTTTTTTTTTATTAAACTGAATTTAAGCAATGAAAACATGCTCTAAAGACATTCTCTAAAAATGTCAACAACAAAATAAACCCAACAAGAGATTAAACCGTCTTCATTCAAGCTGCTAGTGGTTTCCAGCTACTAGCGCCAAAGTCAAGAACTCCACTGTCACGTCCATGAGCAGGACTAGCTGAGATTGAGTTGAGATTGAGTCATAAGGGGGACAAGACCGAGTCAAGACCGAGACCGGAAAGCATCAACTCCTTTACTTCAACTAGTCACCTTCATCCATGCCTTGTTCTAGTAAATCGACTGTTTTCTAGAAGAATGAATTGCTTCTTGTCAAACTTTGTGACAGCAAAAAGAAAAGATGAACATGATTTTTACAAACTCTGGCTGGAGATTTGTAAAAGACCAGACTTAATGAGGAGAATACTCAAATGTTGCAGGAATCATGTCCTACAGCTAGAAACTGTACAACATACAATAGATGATGTTCAACATGTCGCATAAGACGTTCTCCCAAAAGTTTCCAGATCAACATAGGTCATAAAATGTTCTCCAAAACGTTCCTAGAACCATGTTGCTCAAAAACTGTTTTCCTAAAATCCTTGTAAAAGTTCCTTGATAAACATGGTTCGTAAAATGTTCTCCTAAAAGCCTCTTAAAACTTTGTAGATCAACATGGTTCGTTAAATGTTCTCCTGAAAGTTCCTCGATCGACATGGCTTATAAAACGCTGTCCTAAACATTCCTAGAACCATGCTGCTCATAAAATGTTCTGATAAAGATCCTTCTAAAACTTTCTAGATCAACGTGGTTCATAAAATGTTATCCCAAATGTTCCTAGGATCACGATGCTCATAAAATGTTCTCCTAAAAGCCTTCTAACGGTTTCTCAATCAATGTGGTTCATGAAGCATTCTCCTAAAAGTTCCTCAATCAACATGGCTTATAAAATGTTCTCCTAAATGTTCCTAGAACCATGTTGCTCATAAAATGTTCTCCTAAAATCCTCCTAAAACTTTCTAGATCTACATGGTTCATAAAATGTTCCTAGAAATAGGATGCTCATAAAATGCTCTCCTAAACCTCTTAAAAGTCTCTAGATCAACATGGTTCATAAAATGCTCTCCTAAAAGCCTCCTAAAAATTTCTAGATCAACAATGTTCATGAAATATTCTCCTAGACGTTTTAGAACCATGCCATACAGCAAATCTCTCTCTGAAAATTCTGCAGAAAATTCCTAGATCCTAACTGATATTGTTCTCCTCAAGGTTTATCATAAATGAGAATCCGCTCTTTGCGAACTTTTACACTCGATTCTTCTTTCAGCGACATTCCACATCGTCCTGCATGATTTCATCTCTGAGCTGATTTAAATCCTCTCTTGCTGCTACAGCAATATCTCCTGCAGAAATTCATGCACACACACACACACACACACACACACACACACACACACACACACACACACACACACACACACATCCACACAAACACACATATCCGCACACACACACACATTCACACACTCACACACACTATGGACCCTCATTTGAGGTCAAAATGAAATATATAAATATGACATAATGAAATAGATGATGATGAGAATCGCCCACACGGCTCCAGCAGCCGCTGTAACGCTTTCACCTCAGACGCTTCACGCTAATCTGCACACCATTAAAATAGCATTTTCAACCGAAAGATGTGAATTGAGTGCACAGATTATTTTGCTGAAAATCTTTTTTTTCTTACACAACTGTAGTATTCAAGTAAAGCCAGTCTTTGTGGCTGGATTCCAGATTGATAAGTTGTGACAAAGTTGTGACAAAGTAAAAAAAAAGAAAAAAAAAAAGAAAAGTGATTTCTTTGTAGTCTGAATGGAAAACCTCCTGTTTTACATAATTGTCCACGAGGCTTGCTGGAGTTTTTGACCACTCTTAAAGTGCAATATTCTTTCAGTTGCGAGATGTTTGTGGGTTTTCTTGCATGTTCTGCCCATTTCAAATCCCCTCACAACATTTCAATGGGATTCAGATCTGGGCTTTGACTCGGCCTTTCTGTAACCACGAATTTCTCCTTTTTGAGCTCTTCCTTGGTGGATTTGCTAGTGTGCTTAGGATCATTATCCTGTTGAAAGATCCTCTTTTGGACAGATGGCCTCACATTATCTTCAAGCACTCTTTTATATGATGCAGAATTCATAGTTGAATCAGTGAATGCAAGCGCTCCAGTCCCTGAGGCAGCGAAGCAACCCCAAACCATAACATTTCCACCACTGTGCTTCACAGTTGGTATGAGGTGCTTCTCCTGAAAAGCTGTCTTTGGTCTGCGCCAAACATTTGTGCTGTTATTGTGACCAAACATCTCTATGTTTGATTCATCTGTCCAGAGCATGTTATTCCAAAAGACCTGGTTTTGCCTATATGCTCATTATATAGGTGTATAGGTAAACTATCTTGCAAAGGCTTTTCCCGGACATGCCTCCGATGCAGGTCACATCTGTGCACTCTCTTTCTGATTGTAGAATCATGCACTTTGACACCAACAGCTGCAAGACTTTCTGCAGATACCGTCATTAAATTCTGGGTCTCTTGGAGACTTCTTTTTCCATCAGACGGTCTGATCGTGGGCTGAATTTGCTTTGACACTCAGTCCTGGACTAATTGCCAATCGTCTGAAATCTGCACCATTTGTAGACGATGTTCCTTACAGTGGAATGATGTCTTTCAAATAATTTGGAGATCTTTTTAAATCCCTTGCCAGACTCATAACAATCCACAACCTTTGTTCTGAAGGCCTTACAGAACTCTTTAGATCTTGGCACAATGACACCACACACTTCAATAACAAAGGGAGCACCAGACACTAGATATGAGAGGATTAAATATGATCTGCACTCCCTAAGCAGGTCCTAATCACTGGCACCCATCTTCCTCTTCAACACCTGATACAAATTGTATGAATTTGAAGGTGTGATAAACGTAGGGGTGTACTTACTTTTGTCTTTGATTTATTTATTCATTTTCATTTGATTCACTTCCATGTGATTCCTTGACGCATGATTCATTTACATGTGATTCATTTTCATGTGATTCATATTCAAGTGATTCCTTTATGCATGATTCATTTACATGTGATTCAGTTACTAATTTGCTTAGTACTTTCTTCATTTGCTTAGGGGTGTACTTACTTTTTCACTTTCTAATTGAAATTGTCTACATCATTTGATAGAGTATATCATCATTATTAATAGACACCGTTTCGAACTGGATCGAATGTTTGCTTCAACAGATATGTTAAAAAAATATGAAAAAAAAAATGAAAAGAAAAGGCCAACAATTTCCATGGGGCGTACTTATTTTTTTTTCACATGACTGCATGTAACATTTATGGAAGGAGTCCGGTGTCAGAGGCTGGTATGGGAATGACCGGTTTACAGCTGCAGAGTTGAGTGAGAGCGGTAACTAAAAAAAAAAAAAGATAAAAACGTACGATACGTTGTTCTTTAACATATACAACTTGCGATTGTTTGTAATGAAATGGAATAAAATAGATCAGGAAAGAAATCGACTCCGGGGCGGTTTATCTCAGCGCTTTATCACAGCGACACGGCGTGGTTTATTCTTTACATAAATAATTGGAAAGCAAACACTGATTTGAATGGAAACTCTTTTATCTGAATTAATTGTGTGCCGATCAAACTGTCAAGCCGGCGTTATATTTTGTGTACGATGAGTGTGTGTGTGTGTGTGTGTGTGTGTGTGTGTGTGTGTGTAAGAAACCTACTTGTCATGTCATCTCCAAGTAAAATAGAGCAGCAGCATCTTCACAAACAGCATTCTTGTCATTGTCAATGTCATTACCCATCAGTCTCAATTCACCAGAAAATCCTCCTCCACTCTCTCAGGCCTGATTAAAGCTGATGACATGATTGATGGTGGAATAAAAATAACATAAGGCCAGACTCTGACCATGGGCCTCCCGAGTCCTCTCATGCCCTTAAACACACACGCACACACACACGTTCTCTCTTCTAGCCTTGATGTGCAAAATGTCTGCTTGCAAAGACGCCGGTCTGACTGACAGACTCTCATTTATTCTCTCAAGCTGGAGCCGAGCTTATTCATAAAGAACCATCCACATACTCCACATTCTCCCAATATTCTACTAAATGTTCCTGGAACCGTGATGTGTAGAAAGCGTTCTCCTCAAAACCCTCGAATCAGAATGTTCAGAAAAGACATTTTTATCGAGGAGAACTCCACGAGGGAAGAACCCGCTACAGAACCCGAACCTACATTTTTTACTAAAGGTGCGGCAGGTACAGGTACCGCAATGCACTGAGCATTAAAAATAAAGTCAGTGGTGTTGTGTATGAACATTATGGAGCTGTGAGGCTCGTTGCAGGATCACTACACCGAGAGCGACCTGGATGATCTCAGTGTTTTCAAGAGCGAGGGATAATTGGAGCACTTCATGCCACGTTCCTCTCGGCTAAAAGTACCGCCGCTGATGTGGAGAATGCACCAGCACACGCCGCACCACTTCGACTCAAAGCACGCAACAACGAAGCTGTATTTAGAACCAATTATGAATGAAGCGAGCTCTGCGTGTCCGATCGGACATTTAACAGACATGGCTCGACGAAACTCTCCTGCGTGGAGTTGGTGTGGACCATCCTGGGTCTAGGAACTTGCTGAACATTTTGTGTCTAGGAATCTGTGTTTAGAATGAATTTAGAAGAAAAACCAGACCAGCAGTCAGCATTTCTGCAGATCTGTCATCTGGCTCAGACCTGAGTGAGATGCTGTGTTGTCACCTGACTAAAGAACCACAGCGAGGAGGAGAACACACCAGGGTTCCGTTCCAAACTTCTCTGATGGTGGGTCGTCTGATCATACGGTTCCGATCTCATATTTTCTGCATTAGTCCGTCATCTGGCACCTGGGGTCCAGCATCATTGCTGGATTTACCATCCTGCCAAGTCTGTATACATCAGTCGGAGTAATAGAGAAACACACACATACACAGAGAGAGAGAGAGAGAGAGAGAGAGAGAGAGATGATGATGATGACAATGATGATGATGATGATGATGATGATGATGATGAAAACCACAGTGAAGCATGTCCTGGCATTTTTTGAAGCAGCTGTCTCTCCATCTAAATCAGCGTCACGTCTCTCGCAGCCTTGGCCAGCCTTTCTCTCGCTCGCCCCGGTAATGGGCTGTAAGTGGTCTCCCATAGAACAGAGGGGAAAAACATAGAAAGGCGTAACTCACAGATGATTAGGGAGATAAAAGGCTTGCTGTGAAGACGGGGTCAGACCTGAACAAGAGAGAGCAGAAGCATGAGTGACTCAGGCTTTATAGTGCGCTGCAATTTAGACAATTTTTGAGGAATGGGATCCATGAATCAGCACCATGATCATGAGTCTGGATCAGAGAATCTCCGATGGACGAGGTGACCACAGGGGACGTCAATCAAGAAACATGGTGAAGTCGACTGAACTGGAAGAAGTTAGATGCAGAGAACAAGGAGCGGTGCGTCAAACTACTTCCCTTAGCTTCCGGGTAGTTTCATTTTTATTTTATTTTGTGTCAAGAACCCCAACAGAACCCCACCAGCTTCATGTTTTCTATCAGCGTCCGAGGTTCACAAACACACGGGGATAAATCTGCTCCAAACCAACTCGCTGTGAAGCACAATAAATTCCTTTCCCTATTCGTCCGTCCCTTCTCAGGCACGTCAGTTGCTTCTGTTCTGGTGGATTAGAATCGCTCGTTAATGCCTGAGCGTTAAACTGCAGCGTCTTGTGTTTGATAAAAATCTCTTCATAGTGTTTGTAACTCGGTCCATGTGCGACGAAGCATCAGGCCACCGATCGCTGCGATGTCTTGACGTGACAAACTGTCTTTCATTAACGTTTCCGGAAGGAGTCTCCAGTGCCAGAGGTGAAGCTGTAACTTTTTCGACATCTTCACTACAGAGGAGTTTAATCTTTCTGGGTTTTTGGTAACGGGACAAGAATAAAGAGAGAGAATAAAGAGCGGGAATAAAGAGAGGGAATGAAGAGAGGGAATAGAGCTAGAGAATAGAGAGAGACACAGAGAGAGAGAGAGAGAGAGAGAGAGAGAGAATAGAGAGAGGATTAAGAGAGAGAATAGACAGAGAATAGAGAGAGAATAGAGAGAGGGAATAGAGAGAGAGAGAATAGAGAGAGGGAATAGAAAGAGAGAATAGAGACGGGGAA
>JAOUWY010000054.1:39418481-39429632 GCA_025728095.1 Prietella phreatophila | reverse complement strand
AGAATGAGTTAGCGGTAGAAGATGGATGGATGGATAGATTATTTAACATCTATATATATATATATATATATTTACCATCTGAATAGGACTTTTTACCATCTGAATAAAACTGAATCCATTTTGTCATTTTGTCATTATCCATTTGCTAGTTATGGAGTAAAACACTATGTGCCATGCCATGATATTGAAATTATTTGCTCTGAAGTGGTGTGATGAAGCGGCGTTACTGTTACCATCCAGAAGTTAATTGTTTTCCTGGTACAGCTCATCCCTAGGTGTTTTATTTCTCTTACATCACAGAAATTTGCCAATGATTACAATTTTGAATCATTGAAGAATGACAAGTCATATCTTCTTCAGTTTATAGTTATATCTAACGTTGTGGAATCATTCTCTTACATTAGAGCACCTACAGTGGTGCTTGAAAGTTGATGAACCCTTTGGAATTGTCTACATATTTGCATAAAT
This sequence comes from Prietella phreatophila, assembly GCA_025728095.1. Taxonomy (NCBI): domain Eukaryota; kingdom Metazoa; phylum Chordata; class Actinopteri; order Siluriformes; family Ictaluridae; genus Prietella; species Prietella phreatophila. The sequence continues at coordinate 39,429,164 of JAOUWY010000054.1, read as the reverse complement.
GATTTTCACACAAGTCCTAAAAAGAGATAAAGAGAACCCAATTAAACAAATGAGACAAAAATATTATACTCGGTCATTTATTTATTGAGGAAAATGATCAAACGTTACATATCTGTGAGTGGCAAAAGTATGTGAACGTCTAGGATTAGCAGTTTAATTTGAAGGTGAGATTAGAGTCGGGTGTTTTCAATCAATGGGATAATGATCAGGTGTGAGTGAGTGAGCATCTTGTTTTATTTAAAGAATTGTTTTAGTGGAAGTGTATCATGGCACGAACAAAGGAGATTTCTGAGGACCTCAGGAAAAGAGTGGTTGAAGCTCATCAAGCTGGAAGAGGTCACAAAACCATATCTAAAGTGTTTGAACTCCACCAATCCACAGTCAGACAGATTGTGTAGAAATGGAGGAATTTCAACACCATTGTTCTCCTCCCCAAGAGTGGAGACCAACAAAGATCACTCCAAAAGCAAGATGTGTAATAGTTCATGAGGACCACTTCTAAGCAACAACACGCCTCTCACACATTGACTCATGTTACTGGTCATGAGTCCACCATCAGGAGATCACTGAACAATGGTGTGCATGGCAGGGCTGCAAGGAGAAAGCCGCTGCTCTCCAAAAAGAACGTTACTGGTGAACTTCTGCACTTGGCTAGCATCAAGAAGGATAATGGAATATTGTTTTGTGGACGGATGAGACCAAAATAGAGTTTTTAGTTTAAATAAGAAGCGTTATGTTTGGAGAAAGGAAAAACTGCATTCCAGCATAAGAAACTTATCTCATCTGTGAAACATGGTGGTGGCAGTGTCATGCTTGGAGCCTGTTTTGCTGCATTAGGACCAGGACGACTCACCATCATTGATGGAACAATGAATTCTGAATTATACCAGCGATTTCTAAAGGAAAATGTCAGGACACCTGTCTGAGAACTGATTCTCAAGAGAAAGTGGGTCAAAGTCCAGACCTTATAGAACTTAATCCAGTACAAATGTTGTGGAAGAACCTGAAGCGAGCAGTTCCTGAGAGGAAACCCACCAACATCCCAGAGTTGAAGCTGTTCTGTACTGAGGAACGGACTAAATTTAATCCAAGCCGATGTGCAGGACTGATCAACAGTTACCCTGAGCGTTTATCCGCTGTTACTACTGCACAATGAGCTCATACCACATTCTGACAGCAAAGGTTCACATACTTTTACCCCTCACAGATGTGTAATATTGGACCATTTTCCTCATTCAATAAATGACCAAGTATAATATTTTGTCCCATTTGTTTAATGGGGTTCTTTTTGTCTACTTGGAGCACTTCTGATGATGTTTTAGATCACATCTATGCAGAAATGTAGAAACATTTTTTAATCATTAGTCCCGTACAAGTCCCTGTGAACGAACCGTTGCTATAGAAATGATAACATGTTCAAACGAGCGCATTAATATGAACCTGTGATTTGCAGCGGCACTACCATCAGAGACGCGCTTACAGAAAACGAATCAAGAGCTGAATCTGAATAAATGTCTCTAAAACCTGCTGAAGGCTTTTCTGTGAGCAAACTGTTTCTGGTCTTCAGAACTGATCTGAGATGTCGGGTGTGTTAGCAACTTAACCTCCATTCCACAGAAGCTTGACCTAGATAGCAACGGATCGAGGGCAGGACTCAATTCTCTTGACATTATACAGATGGCGAAATATCAGGTGTTTGGTGAAATGTCAGCGTGCGGAGCGCAACAAAAATCGAGGCGTTATTAAAGATGGCGTCCTTTGGATTTGAAATTCCTGAACAGCGTGTTAAAGGGCAATATCAATATACTCTGTAGAATTCAACACAAAGCAGCTTCCATTTTGTGGCTCGACAATGCAGGCTGTGTGATGCGTAAACGCTGGCTGGGTGAGTCCCCGGGTGCATATTTATTACTTTTGGCGTGTTATTAGAGGAAGAGAGACAGAAAGGAGGATGTTTGTGCTCTGGTGTTTTTACTCATGCTCTGAAGGCCAGTGGTTCTGGTTTTGTCTGCTGATTCTGGGAAGATAAACAGACAAAATATACAATTATTCCCAGCTGGTGGGCTTTCAACCTGGCACATTTCCAACTTGCTGGTAACTACAGGCGTCTTGCATTCATCCCCAGATAAGCTGTCATACAAGAGGGATAATTACTCTGATCGCTCTCCAGTCATGCATGCTTTTTATTGATTATGTTTGAATAAATGAAGATCCTTTGAGCCAGATTGGTCCAACCATGCAATCCTTTTTACCGTGTTTGTCTTAGTGTTTGAAGAAGAAACTGAGAAACCTCTACATCCATCATCAAGTCTACAGTATAACAGGAATACTGGGCAACGCGAGAAGGCTACTTGGACTGGATACGAGTCTTTTTCTTGTACATTTTTCGAAAGAAAATAACAATAAAAGAACCATTCAGTGGACCGAACCAGGGACACTGTAGCTGTAAAGCAGCGATGCGACCCGCTGCAAATAAGACGTTGTTCAACCCCAGTCCGAATGGAGAATACAGCACAATGATAACGAGTCCAGGCTTGTCGTAGTCAAAGCGAATGTGCCTGCTTTAGCAACAGTCGATATTCACTTGCCATTCTGTCTACATTTCATTCAGTCATAAAAGTTTCAACACGCCTAAAGCCCAGACAGGCTGAGCTGATTCATTATTCATTATTCATTTTTATTTCACTAAAGGTCAGACTGGGTCGTATCATGATTTTGTGCCAGATAATGTCGCTTTGTTTTTCTACACTCAAACACCAACACGTTACGAATTTAAAGTGTTAATCAGAAGATACATCATAATGCAAGAACGATCAATTAATGTTGTAACTTTTTTTTTAATGTAGTTACACCAGTTCATCTGTATCAGTTCGCTGATCATGAATATGCAAATCATTTCACATTAAACACCTTACAGTAAAACCTTATTAAGCAATCACTTTTCATCCAGTTCATTTGAGGTTTTTGTTGAATTCTGGATCGTGATTGGTCAGAAGGTGTTGATTGGTTTTCTAGAACAGCAGCTCGGAAGGTCATGTAGTGGTAGTAATAGTGCACGGATTCTAATACGTTGTTGTTTCCATAGCAACGGCTCGTTCACACGGACTTGTACGTACAGCGGGTGTTCCACGTTCACTTTATTAAAAGTCTGAGTAATCTATGCTGTGTTCGGAGATGGTTCTGCACCATTTATTGAAGGAGTCTCCAGTGTCCGAGGTAAAGTTGTAACGTTAAGCGTTCTGACGTCTACAGGACAGAAGAATTTACACTCTGCGGATTCTCAGTAACGTGACAAGCAGTGTGTTGTTGTTGTTGTTGTTGTTTTTTTGTCTTATTGACTTCACAAGACAGAGAGACAAAGGGAGACTGCTGAGGGAACGACTGTTTATAGCCGCTTGACCTAAAGGCATTTTCTGGTGTCGAGCATCTCTTATTTCCATTTTTGTATCCTCACAAAACCGTCACCGCGTGCAATCTCCGAGTCGCTGTTATAGAAAGTGACACGTTTGTAGGAGATTTCAGCGATGATCTTTTGCCCTACACAATAACTGTGAAAATGTTCCAACACAGTAGCAGCTGTGCCTTTTTCCAATACAATTTGAATTCTGTGCTGCTGATAGGTTTGCTTACATGTGCAACCACACACACATAGACACACACACACACACAGACACACACACACACACTTTACCTGGGCCATACTGAAAAATTCCAGCGCTAAGGAATCCATTCAGAGCAAGCACGCTATTCAGTTTGATTCAATTTAAAATTTAATTTGATTATCTGTAATATTCCCGAAGGCCACTTCATGTAGCAGACATAAACACGCTGTATGTATGATCTTTATCTTGAACTGTAATCTTTCAGAAGAGAGGTTCTCAACAAGACACTCAGGGGCTGGAATTAGAAGACTAATAGCTACGGGCAGGAAGTCTCCGGTTGGAAGACATAGAAGGATTTTCAAGGATATAAATTTTTTGTGACCTTTGGTCGCAGTAAGATATCAAGAAGCAAAACTTTAATGAATATGTTTTTGAACAAGTGATTTTTTAAATGCTGGATGATCTTTATGGAACTCTTTGGCATGATTATAAATGCAAACAAACCTGCATAGTTGTGAAACATTTGTTGGAGCTTAAATAGTATGATTATAAATGATGGATTCAATATGGCGACACGACGGGAGCACACAGCGGCCACTCCGGATCCAAAATGGTACTTATGTAGAAATGGTTAGGTCTTATTCCAGTGGGTAAGCTGAATATTTGGTGTTTTTGATCAAGTTTTGGACCAGTGGATAAGCTGAATATTTGGTGTATTTTGTCAGGTTTGTCAGTAACATTGAGCCTCAGGTGTTTTAAGTGCAAGGAGCAGATTGGGAAAATAAAGAAATTAATTAATTTGGCTTTTTTTTTTTCCTTTCAAGATTTTAAGCCAAATGGGAACACTGACATTTTACTGAGCAGTGCCACATCAAGGAAGATTGCCTCTTAACAAGCTGGGGGAATAATTTGCCCTGAACTGATACCAAGCATGATCAAATAAAATCCTGCCAATGCTATCCTCGCTAATAATGTTTGGATGTCTGAACAGGATGAAGGACACTGTTTCTGTAAACTGTTCTTCACAGCCTACTTCTGCAATTCGTGCTAGAAATTGTAAAGTATATATAGTAGACGTATAATATGTAGTACACTGTCTAGTCCCTGAGTTATGTACTAATACTAATGTCTCCAATTGAAAGCTAACATCTTGCATTAAAAAGATATGACAAATGACTGTGTTGTACCTCATCATGAACCCTCCACCCCGGCCATGCCGTCTGGAGAGTGTCACCACCAGGACAAAAACTATTCTGAAGACAAGGTGCCAGTAGAAAAAGCAAGGACAAATCTAAGGAATAAAACACTGTGTGTGTTGCGATTATACACAACACATTGTACTTTTTATTCATTTATAGTTACGGTATATTCAACGTTGCAGAACATCTGTGATGAACATCTTCCTCACCATCCTATCGTTTTCTTTTAGTAAGACAAAATCTGTTCCGAAGATGTCAGAAAAAGTAATGTTACAGCTTTACCTCTGACTGTTACGAAGCACTGGTACTGGAGACTCCTTCCATAAACGTCACATAAACTGTGCACTGGAGTTTTGGTAGTAGTTTAATGTCAATATTTTAACATTGCAGTGTAACTAGAAATAATATATTTGGTAGATTTATTGGTGTTGAATGTCACAGACTTGTCCTGTGGTCTAAATGTTGTCACACAAGCACTCCTATTGTTAGGTTTTTCTTTGACTTCCACGCCAGTGCTCAGAAATCAGCCTCCTCTTTGCCATAGTCACAGCAGGTTAAACTGTCTGTGTTATTCCTAGGAAAATATAAACACCTAGTCTTAATTCCGATCATAGGTAATAACAACAGGAAGCTGTTTCTCACACACTTTGGCATTCTAAGCTGTGTTTACGCTTGATTTCCTCATGGCCTGGATTATTAGTTTCTTCATCGCCTTATTTCTCATTTCTAGTCCTAGAGCCGCGATTGCTGTGGAATCAACTCGAAATGTTCTGCCGCACCATATCCTTTTTGAATATCCCAATCAGTGCTTTTCAATGAAAATGACCTACATTATGACCCTACACTGGCAGAAATTACACTTCTCTCTCATATTATCTCTCTCTCTCTCTCTCTCTCTCTCTCTTCTGTCCTTTCAATACCAGAGAAGAGATGAGATCACTCCAGGCAGCCCTTCAGAAGCAACTGGACGAGGCTGCAGAGCGAGCCGAGAAACATCAAGCCACGGTGAGACACCTGAATAAATGGAGATGTAAAATAATGGAGTCTTTCTGCTCGAGCAGGTCATCTTCTATCTGATGACGACAAAATGACCATTATGCACGTTTGAATTCCAATGCGCAGGGAGTCGAATTTGATGTTTTATTTTATTATGAAGGCTTGGTCAGAGTCGCAGACTCATTACTGACCTTCTCTTTTAGCACCGTGTCGTCAGCGTCCTTTCCGTGTCCTCCTCACACAAAACTCATTATGATGGATGTTTATTTCAGAGGGGCCAGACACTGCCCTGGCTATTTTGAGCCCTGACTTTTAGGGATACAGTGTGCTAATTATGCAAAGACACGGTGTTATCTGGGCACTAGAACTTTTCTCTCCAACCCGCTGAGTTTTGAGAGTAAGCGAGAGAGAGGGTCCGCTCTGGGATACGAGGGACAGATGCCGTGTCTCGTCTAGAATATGAATGAATCCGTGAGGGGAATGAAAATGAGCATGAGGCTGTACTTTTCCTTCCATGAACAGCTCCAAACAGACCAGATTAAATTAGAACCACACGGTGACCTCACAACCTTTTGATGTGAAATGCCGGTTCACTTTAACTCACCACTTACAGTGTTTATATCACTACTCACTAATATATTTACCTTTATTTACTTTTAATTATACTCATTTATACTTACTTACACTTACTTTTAATTGCTCTATTAGCTATACATAGCTGTACATAATTTACTTACCTACTTAATTATATTACGTAATTCGATTACATAGTTAGTGGATGGACGGATGGACGGATGGACGGACAGACAGACAGACAGACAGACAGACAGACAGACAGACAGCCAGACAGATAGATAGATAGATAGATAGATAGATAGATAGATAGATAGATAGATAGATAGATCGATCGATCGATAGACGGACGGACGGACGGATGGACAGATAGATAGATAGACAGACAGACAGACAGACAGGCAGACAGACAGACAGACAGGCAGACAGACAGCCAGACAGATAGACAGATAGATAGATAGATAGATAGATAGATAGATAGACAGATAGATCGATAGACGGACGGACGGACGGATGGACGGATGGACAGATAGATAGACAGGCAGACAGATAGACAGGCAGACAGACAGACAGACAGATAGACAGATAGATAGATAGATAGATAGATAGATAGATAGATAGCTCGACGGACGGACGGACGGACAGATAGATAGACAGACAGACAGACAGACAGACAGATAGATAGACAGGCAGACAGACAGACAGACAGGCAGACAGACAGACAGATAGACAGACAGATAGATAGATAGATAGATAGATAGATCTATAGATAGACAGGCAGACAGACAGACAGACAGATAGATAGATAGATAGATAGATAGATAGATAGATAGATAGATCGATGGACGGACGGATGGACAGATAGATAGACAGACAGACAGACAGACAGATAGATAGACAGGCAGACAGACAGACAGACAGGCAGACAGAGAGACAGATAGACAGACAGATAGATAGATAGATAGATAGATAGATCTATAGATAGACAGGCAGACAGACAGACAGATAGATAGAACATTATAGTCATTGCACCATACAGGTTCTCAGAAACAATCTGCTTTTTAGCATCAACCTGAAGTACAATATATAAAATATAATTTATAGTTTAAAAATATAAACAAGGCTTGGTCAGTGGGTCAGGAGGTTCTCAATGGTCTGTTTATATTTACTTATAATAATGGCGCACTTATATAGCGCTTTCATCCAAAGCGCTTTACACTGTGTCTCATTTACCCATTCACACACCAATGGTATCTGAGCTGCCATGCAAGGTGCTAGCTTGCCATTGGGAGCAACTTGGGGTTCAGTGTCTTGCTCAAGGACACTTCGGCATGTGGAGTCATCCAGGCCGGGAATCGAACCGCCAACCCTACGATTAGTGTACAACCCGCTCTACCACTTGCACCACAACCACCCCAAATACTTACTTCCTTCTTATTTTTCATTATTGACTCATACTCACTTGCTTTACTTCCCATATCCTCCTGTATACCTGATGTATGCATTAGGGATTCGTCCTAGACAGAGAGAAATAAGACAGATAGTCATCTTATACTGATAGACATGTTTATAAATAAGAATGTGTTGCACTGGATGCCAGCTGCCAGCTCTTGAACTGGTGCAAAAGCTGGAGGATATATAAGTGTGAAGACAAGGAGAGATTGTATACCCCGGATGTCGTCCTGATCAGAAGTTCCATGTTCCTTCCTCAGCGTCCTGCTGGGACTCAAAGGAGAGAACTGAGAGAGACGGAGTGAATCTCAAGTACGATGCATTAGTGTTTGATTTGTATCTCATCTCCTGGGCGATACACACTCCTGCTTGGGGTTTATTTCTTTCTTTATTTACTTTTTTGAAACACAGGCTAGAATAACATGCACAATTTCACAAAGCAGTCCCTATGAGGAGATTTTGGAAAACAATATGTTTGTGGAAAAGGGTGTTATCGTCATGCACTGCTGATTCACACACCGTCTCTCCACACATTGCTTTTTCTTATGCAGAAGCTTTCATCTCCACCACAATCTCCAAACTCTTCCGTACTGATTCATGAAATGTAGGTTCTTGGGGAAGGAAGCTCAACATGTTCTCAACCTCAAATTCCATGATGTTCTGTTCTTCAGATTAAGTTCCTGAAGATGGAGATGGAGAAAAAGACCAAAATCATCAAAGACCTACAGCAGGAGGTACTGTGGAGATGCATATAAAAAAACAACTCATGCTTTTAATCCTGTAGAATTTTTATCCATGTTTCATGGCATTTTTTATTTTCTTACTTGACAACAAAGCACGTGAAGCAGTGAGGCAGTGAGCTGCTCCTTCCTTCTTATTCTTCTCCTTTTTCTTCTTTTTCTCCTTCTGCTTCTTCAAATTCTTCTCCTCCTCCCTTCTTCTTCTCCTCCCCTGCTTCATTTCTTCTTCTTATTCTTCTCCTTCTCCTCCTCCTCCTTCTCCTCCACCCTCCTTCTTCTCCTCCTCCTCCTCCTTCCTTCTTCTCCTCCCCCTGCTTCCTTTCTTCTTATTATTCTTCTCCTTCTTCTCCTCCTCCTTCTCCTCCACCCTTCTTCTTGTCCTCCTCCTCCTTTCTTCTTGTTCTCCTTCTTCTCCTCCTCCTTCCTTCTTAATATTCTTCTCCTTCTTCGTCTTCTTCTCCTCCTTCTCATCCTTCTCCTTAATTGCTTGCTGTGTATTATGCAGATTGATGGCACGCCCACCAAAAACATTTAACTGAACACAAACATGGAAATGTCCCGTCTGTCCATCAGGAGCCGGGTTCAGAATAACATGGTGCTACAAATGTTAAATGGGTGGAGGTGGTGATGATATCGCTCATGCTAGTTGGTGGCCTTCAGAATTTTCAATGAAGTGTGAAGAGATCTTGCCGTATTGATATTCTTAATAGCTGTAGAAATGAAAATGATTCAAATAATATGCTAGTAATAAGTTCTGATCTACCTCTTCTTCCTCTCCTGTGCTTAATCGGGTGTCACCATCTTCGCTCAGAGTGTAGCTAGCTGCCTCGTAGCTTTCAAACACAAATGAAACAAATGCCTGATGCTGATCGGAGGGGGGCGTTTATTGTCTGTAGCGGCGACATGAGCGACACTTGTCGCGTGTGTCTTATGTACACTTAGGGAATGAAATCAACATCCACTAGATGTCTCGTCATAACACTCCTGTCCGTCATGTGTCCGAGTCGATCTGTGAAATATTTAGATAATATTTAGTCTCTCTTTAAAACATTAAAACACCGTCACTGCCGTCGTTGTGATTGCTGTCATGATCTGTGTCTCAAATCGCAAACTCTGACTTTTAATACACATTGAACAGTATTTACTAATCTAAAAAAAAATAAATAAAAACAATCCAGAAGTCTTCTTAAATCCTTGACATCAAGCCCACATTCAAAACCAGGTGTGTAAATCTCAAACATGACCGGAATTCAAATCTTCATCAGAATTATATCGCTTAATAACATTCGTCAAAATGGCAAAGGCGACAGTTTCGTTTTTCATCTCTCTCTCTCTTTAAACGACCCGGGGGTGACATACGACGGTGTTCTCTTCGCTTAGAGATGAATTTGATGTTAAGCTCAACCAGTTCGTCTGTCTGAGTCTTTTGTTCTCTCGTAAATAATACACCGTTTTATTTGAATAATCATTTCTTTTCTTTTCAGAACAAAAGCTTGAAGAATAAACTCCTTTCTGGGAATAAGCTGTGTGATATACATGCAGAAGAGGTACATGTCCTTCAGTTCCAGTACACACACACACACACACACACACACACACACACACACACACTTGTTTTTATTACTACTATTTGGTTAGATCTTAACCTTAGCCTCAAAAGGAAATCTTTTGAGCAGTTTTCCTCACAGGAAGCAGCCAAATGCTCTGACAGGGTCAAGACTGTTCTCCCAATATCATGAGGACAAATACATGACCACACACGCATAGGTGACGTAGGTGACTACGGATTGTAGTTTGGGAGACTTTCTGACCCCAAGACGCAACTAATTTCTGCAGTTCTCCTGCTTTGATACTTGGAGATTTTTTGGCCACTCAACCATCCTCTTCACAGTGCGTTCAGACAATATAGACACACGTCCTCTTCAAGGTCGATTCATAAGATTTCCAGATGACTGGAACTTCTTAATTATTGCCCTGATTGTGGCATTTTCAATGTTTTTACTATTTTCTTATAGCCACTTCAACAACATTTTGCCACACTTCACAGCTACATTCTTTGGTCTTGCCCATTGTTATTAATGAATAGGGGAATTTGGCATTTGTGGCCTATGTGTTACCTTA
>JAOUWY010000054.1:39083094-39098766 GCA_025728095.1 Prietella phreatophila | reverse complement strand
TCTTTGCAGATCTTCTCCAAGTCATTAAGGTTTCGAGGCTGACATTTGGCAACTCGAACCTTCAGCTCCCTCCACAGGTTTGCTCTGGGATTAAGGTCTGGAGACTGGCTAGGCCACTCCAAGTCAGGGGGTTTTCTGTGAGTGCTCTCAGATGTCGTCATGAGCTCTAAACGAATAAAATGCACGCCTAGTTGTGCATCAGCACGTAGAAACGGTGAGCTGTATCGGAAGATTACTCAAGAACACGCAATAAGAGTGACGAAATCTGAGGTGTTTACATCAGGGCTATCGATCCGATTATTACAGGATTATTTGGTTGCATTTAAAAGTACCTATTGAGTTGAACAATTTTATTTATTTATTAGGAATTTGCACGTGTGAGACCAATGAACTCTTAAACAATTAAGTATCATGTAGTATAGACTACTCCTCGTCTCTGAGTAACTGCTGCGTTGTGTTGTATTTATTTTGAGCTCGAATCACTGAATTAATTCACTGTGAACAAAGTCATGGAGGTTATCAGACACACCAGTCCATTTTCACCCCACAAGCTCATTTTTAATAAAGGGTTTATTTGACGTCTTCAGCGTTGCGGGAGCAGAGGTCTGCAGTGTGGCTTCTGTGAGAGAATCTGCTCTCATTTGCAGCTCTGGATTCTGAATAGATGATGATGATGTGGGTATCATAGATCAGTTTATCTCCAACTGAGCAGGATTGTTCAGAAGAACAAGAGGGACATTTAGACAGAAGATGTATGCAGAAAGTAGGAATTTGAGATGTGTTGCGCTGCACGTGAGAGACTGCAGGGTGTGAGTATACACTCCAGGGAGATGGAAAGTGTGCCAGTTCCCGACTAGGCGTATAATGGGACAAAGGGACACCGTGACCTTCACTGTTTCTAGTAAGTTCTTGTTATAAACTCAGGTGAGGAACTGGAGTGTGACATCACACACCTCAGTCCCTCCTGTCCTGTTCTCCTCACACCTCTGTCTCTCAGACTGAATCCCTGTGAGCCAGAAGACTGCATTTATACAGTATAACACTAGATCCTGTTTCCACACGACAGTCAGCACTGTTTTGATTTAGTTGACCAGGAACTTCACCCATGGACAGTCCAAAGACGTGTTGTAGGCTGGCATTTCCAAATTGTCCGAACTGTGTGAACGTATGTGCGATTGCGCAATATGACGGGGTGACACCCCGTCCATGGTGTCCCCCCGCTTTGTTCCCTGGGATCGGCTCCAGGCTCCACCGCAACCCTGTGTAGGATGAGCAGGATGGATGGATCGATAGATAGTCTTGACCATGTAAATTCAATCTATAAAACATAAAAAACTTTGTTTTTGATGGTAATAAATGTGTTCACCGCACATCTTTCATTTTGCCAGCACACATCGGAGAAGGAGAAAGACCTCAGCCATTGAAGAACACTCTTACTTTTGAGAATTTAACAAGAGCTTATTGGTGGCTAGTTTTAGTTGACTATGGTGTCAACTCGAAAGGAACGCTGGTCTGTACTTTGTTCTGCTAATTTGCTAACACGATATCTCTTTTGTCCATCGCAGCAAACCCGTCGAGACGTAACTCTTCTTCTTTTATCTTAATTCTTCAGAATGATGTGGTATATTTTGAATGAGCTTTCAGTAGCATGACATGACTTGGACTTGGACTCTTGTTTATTATGTGCCACAATTTCACATCCTAATAAATGAATCATAGTGGCTCTGAGATAGTGTCGAGCATCGACTGGTGAGAGAGCAGACTGGATGGATGGATATATGGATTTGAGACCCGTCCCGGACATCCTGCACAGAGCTTTGACACATCTAACACATCTAGAAATGAGGCACAGTGCTTTTGTCTTTTCATAGCTGTCATTTGTTTAAATATATCTTCTGTTCTCTATAAATATATGTCTGTGGCTGTGGTGTAAAGGGTATTGTGCAGCAAAGCCTTGACAAAGTAAAAGTATGGACTCTGAAAAGATTCTCATTGTTGTAATGGCTAATGGTTGTCATTTCAAACCCCCTCCGCACCCCCACCGCCCCCTTGAAATTACAAAATATTATACCAGTTCTGTTCAGTGTGTTTAAAGCCATTTTAAAAGAATTGTGCTTTGAGTACTTTGTATTGTTCAGCATAGCTATAATTCTGACTGCCTTCTCCACAAAGAAACTTCTAGAATATATGACAGAAAAATTATACCTTCTATCCACTATAGGATTTGACCTAAAGTTCTGCATTGTAAAGATGAAATACTCCCAGTATAACCATCCAAATTTATTCTCCTACAGATGAAACAAATTACGAGGCGTCTGGATCATTGGCATCATCCCTGGACCAAGCAACCCTGTCCACCTCTTCTCTTCGGCCATCTGGTTTGCTTATGATTGATGAGGATTCCGTCTCGGCTGTCCATTCTGATCCTGCAAGTCGACAAAGGGACATGAGAGAGAAGTCAATATTAGCCAGAACTGCTGCGAAACCACAGATCGCTCTTCATTCAGGCTCCACTTTGGAGAGTCCCATTAAGGACGCCAACCAAACTGACCATTTTCCTGCAGACGGTTCTCTTCAGAGAGCAGAGCCATCTTTTATGATCCCATCCTCTGCTGTGTTGCACATTAGAAACCAGTCTTCTGCTTCAGGTTTGGTGTTCAGCCCACAATCAGTTACCAGTTTTGTCCAATCTCAACCACCATCTCGTACTGTACCTCCAGTTGCCACTGATATTATGTCATCATCATTAGCAACACCAGCTTTTTCAATGTTACCTTCGCCAACACTACCATCGTCGTTATCATTAACAGTGTCACCAGTGTTAAAATCCTTATTATTACCGTCATTATCATCTTCAGACTCAGCCTCATTATGGTCACCATTGAAAGAAACAAAACCCGCATATAACCACGCTTACACATCTAGTTCTGTTCCAATATCAACTCTGCCAGCCATTGGTTCTTACACACTGTACTCAGATAAACCGCTTTCACTTAAGAAAAGCTCAAGCACCCCAGTAGAGTATGATACATACATGCAATTTAACAAGCCTTTAACGAGGAGCCCAGTGTCGAGGGCATCCTCCAAGCTAGAGCCTAATCCATCATTATCCCCTGTTACACACCTCTCAGGACAACCATCACAGGAACCGACTTCGTTATCTCATAAGCCGAGTGGATTCTTTGTCTGGAGAACCACTAGAACAATTTATGATCATGGAAAGCTGTATAGTTCTTTTCCACTGGATACATCAAGTGAGCGTCGAATGCAGTTATATGACTCTAAAAACAGCATGTTTACAAAGATTTATGAAGAATCAGCAAGCCAGTCCACGGCAGCTCTTGAGCAGTTTATAAACACCAAGGCAGATTCAAGTATGGAATTATCTTTAAATGAAAGGGAAATCGTACCTTCAAATTCTTTCATAACCACTCATTTGATGGTTTCTCCAACAAGTTTCTCTGAAATAACTAAGAACCTAACATCTCCAGGGTACAAATCATTTCTAAGAAGACCAACTAAGCAAATTCCAGCTGGTTACCTGAATTGGAAAGAACCATACTCTAATGACCACAACAAATCTCTGGTGTTCTATAGAACACATCTGACCACACAGGTTCCATGGCAAGCCAAAAATAAATCTCCTAGAGCTACGTCTCTAAACACTCTTTTGGATATTGAAAGGACAACCGTAGAGTCTCGACTTATTGCACCTGTCCATTTTTCTAGAATCCATTTGTCTGGTCCAACTTGTAAGCCAACACCAGTGAGCTTTCTACATAAACTGGTCTCCTTCTCAGAATATACAAAGCCTAAAAGGGCATTGTCAATGCTAACAGTTTCTGCATTCACCGAGAACATGCCGAGTATAAGACTTCTGGAAATTAGCACTAACAGAACTCTAAAACCCCATGGTATTGAAGAGATAGCAAAAGGTTTTAGGGTTGTGCCACCAACCAACATCCCATCAACACCACTCGGGGCTCACAGAATTGACACAATCTCTTCTGAGACTACAGCAAGTGGAGTGACCTTGTCGAAACCTTTAATATCTGCCATCTCCAGCTTTACAGCAAAACAGGTGACTGATCATCTGTCAAGGAACAAGACAATCCTGTTGGACGGAAAGTCTTTAACCTCTCAGAATGGTATAGTTTCCAATTTTGTAACTACATCGGGTCCTGAAAGACGTATCCAAAAAACATACACCCTCATGCACTTGGTGGAATCTGAAAACCCTTTCAGTAATAACTTCACTCATCAAGAAATACTCTTTCCAGACATCGCTTCAACTTCATCGCAGACACCTATGGAGACAAGGTCTTTCTTCATGTCAACTTTTAGAAAGAGGTCCTCTGATGTGTCTTTTTCTCCCACACCTTCATTACTACTTCATAATATGATGCAAATGACTGAAGATGATGTGGAGAAGTCAGATTATTTGACATCTTCAGACAGAAGAATCTCCGCTCAAAGAAAGGTATCAAAAGACACATTTGTTGATGAAACATCTATTGTATCATCAAAACAGACATCTGTGCCTGGTACTGGTTCCCAGGGCCTGAACTTTACACCCGTAAGACCAAATGGCAACTCTGCTGGGACAGAGAGGTCAGTGAATAATGAGTTCTATACCACTTTGGTGTTAAATGCTAGCTCAGAACCAAGTAAATCAAATCCAGCCGTGTCTAGAGGTTTTAGTTACATAAAACGTCCACTGCATCAGGTACTTATAATTAAAAGTGGACAGTCCTTTTCTTCAACAAGCAATACAACACTTTCCTTGCATATGGTATTAAACACATCATCATCAAGTGAATCAGTGTTACCGGCTAGATTTCCAGCATCAGGGATGAACCTTTTGTCAGACAGAACAGCATCTGTGTCTTCACCAAGCATGAGTATATTAACTGTTCACACATCAGGAAGAGGAAGTGATTTACCTCCAGGCATAATGGAAATGTCACCAGCATCATTACCAACAGAATTATCATCAGCATCCACACCTTCAGCATTATCACAAGCATCATTGACATCAGCCTCGTCACTATTAGAATGGTCTGCAACACCATCACTTCCAGAATTATCACCAGTACCCCCATCATCAGAGTTATTGTTAGAATTATCATTAGCATCACTATCAGAATTGTCACCAGTATCCTTGTCAACAAATTTATCAACAGCTTCATTGTTATCAGAATTATCACCAGCAACATCACCAGCAGCATTACTAACAGCATCACCATCTGACTTATCACCAGCATTATCACCATCAGAAATAACACCAGCATCCTCATTATCATCATTGTCATCACCATCAGTTTCATCACCACCATCAGAATTATCAGCTGCATCACCATCAGTTTCAGCAACAGCACCATCAGAATTATCAACTGCATCATCACCATCAGTTTCAGCAACAGCACCATCAGAATTATTACCAGTATTATCACAGGCATTATCAGTGGCATCACCATCAGAATTACTACCAGTATCATTGCCATCAGAATTATTTCCAGTATCATCGTCATCAGAATTCTCACCAGTAGCATCCCCGCCATTATCAGTGGCATCACTGTCAGAATTATCACCAGTATCATCTCCATCATTATTATCTTTGGCAACACCATCAGAATTATCAACACCATCATCACCATTGGAATTATCACCGGTATCATCACCATCATTATTATCTTTGGCAACACCATCAGAATTATCAACACCACCATCACCGTCAGATTTATCACCAGTATCACAGTCAGAATTATCTTTGACATCACCATCAGATAAAACAGCACCATCACCATCAGAATTATCACTTGTGTCATCACCGTCAAATTTGTCACCAGTATCACCATCATTATCTTTGGCAACACCATCAGATTTATTACCAGCATCATCACTGCCAGAATTATCCCCAGTATCGTCACAGTCAGAATTCTTTTTTACATCACCATCAGAGTTATCACCAGTATCATCACTGCCAGAATTATCACCAGTATCATCACTGCCAGAATTATCACCAGTATCATCACCATCATTATCTTTGGCAACACCATCAGATTTATCGACAGCATCACCATCAGAATCACCATCAGAATCATCACCAGCATCATCACGATCAGAATCACCAGTATCATCAACGTCCGAGTTATCACCAGTATCATCACAGTCAGAATTATCTTTGACATCACCATCAGATAAAAGAGCACCATCACCATCAGAATTATCACCTGTGTCATCACCGTCAGAATTATCACCAGTATCATCGCCATCATTATCTTTTGCAACACCATCAGATTTGCAGTCAGCATCACCATCAGAATCATCACCAGCATCACCATCAGAATTATCACCAGTATCATCACAGTCAGAATTATCACAGTTATCATCACAGTCAGAATTATCTTTGCCATCACCATCAGATAAAACAGCACCAGCACCATCGGAATTTTCACCAGTATCATCGCCATCATTATTATCTTTGGCAACACCATCAGAATTATCAACAGCATCATCACCGTCTGAATTATCACCGGTATCATCACCATCATTCTTATCTTTGGCAACACAATCAGAATTATCAGATTTATCAACAGCAACATCACCAGTATCATCGTCACAAGAAGTATCACCATCAGAAATATCACTATCAGAAATATCATTAGAACTATCACCACCACCAGCAGCAGCATTATCACGAACACCTTCACCACCAGAATTATCACCAACATCACAAGAGGTATCAACATCACCATCAGAAATATCACCGGCATCATCACTGTCAGAATTATCACCAGTATCATTATCACCATCATTATTATCTTTGACATCACCATCAGATTTATCAACAGCATCATTCCCATCAGTATTATCACTAGTATCATCGCCACAAGAAGTGTCAACTTCATCACAATCAGAAATATCACCATTAGAATTTTCACCACCACCAGAATGTTCACCAGCATCATCAGAATTATTACTAACAGAATTGTCACCTACATCATCAGCAGCATTATCACCAGTGTCATCAGCAGCAGCAACAGCATCACAAACACCATCACCACCAGAAGTATCATCATCAGAATCAGACTCATCACCATTAGAATTATCAACACCACAACCAGCATTATCACTAGCATCATCAGAATTATTACCAACAGAATTATCACCTACATCACCATCAGCATTATCATCGTCATCATCAGAAGCATCAACATTGGAATTTTCACATTCAGAATCATCACCAACACCATCACCACCAGAATTATCTCAATCACCACCACAATTATCATCATCACGATCAGAATTATCACAATTACCTTCAGAGTTATTGCCCACATCATCAGCATCAGAATCATCACCAGCTTCTTTACCATCAAGAGGATCACCAACATCACCATCAGAATTATCACCAGCAACCCCATCAGAATTACCAGCATCACCACCATCAGAATCATCATCATCACAGTTGTTAATGTCTTATTATGATTCTGTGTTAACAAAACAACTAAAACCGTTGATGTCATCTATATCACCGTCAAACATTATACTTACTTCATCGCCCTCATTATCACCATCAACATTGTCACCACTAACATCACCAGCAACTTCATCTTATTATGATTTTTTGTTAACAAAGAAATTTAGATCTCTATCACCATCAAAAATGTCTTCAGTGTCCTCAGCTTTATCTCCATTAGTAGTATCTTCATCACCATCATCAGCATCTTTTGATTTTGCATTAACAAAATATTCATCATTACCTTCAGTAATAACATCTGAATCGCCATCCCTGTCTTCATCATTCTCATTAAAATCATCATTGTCATCTACATCATCTGAACCGTTGTCATATCAACAAACATCATCAACAACCAACCAACCATCCATATCAATGTCTCCATCAAAATCATTCTCATCGCCATCACAGCCTTCACTGTTGTTCTCTCAGATCTCTGTACTAATCCCATCACACCTTTCACAGGAAGTGAGTGAACCTCATCTTGTTGTTACAGAGAAGTCTACACTGGACCAGAGGATGTCCCAGGTTCCGTCCTCTGTCCTTACATCTCGAGAGACCAGGCTTCAAGCAAAAGGAAATGACTCTGGTTTATCTCCATTCCAAATGATAAGACCTACATTACCCGACAAAAATGTGAACACCTCAGTCCATTCAGAACCACTTACCCAGGAACTACCAGCTAGCAATTTCCCTCAACTCACCACCATTACCACCACAACAGCCTCCACAACGACTGCCATAACCACACAACCAACCAGCACAACTCAGTTAACCAGCACCACAGAAACTAGCACTTCTGCCACAACCACAACTACGGCAAAGCCTTCCAGAACTATAGCACCTACTGCGACCCCTAAATTGCCCCCCACCACCCAGCATGTCAGGACCAGTCCACCCAGATCCACCACCACCACTCAAAGTCCTCCACTCAGCTGCAACATAACCAACAAGATGTGGGTTAAAACAGGTGAGAATCCTTATGTTCCTTTTAATTCTTGGATGGATGATGACTCTCTTTAGGTCTCGTGGCTTGTGGGTGGCACTTATAAGCCACGTATAAGCTTTGGCACTCCAATTCATTCTTTTATGTCTTTGACCTTGTCTGGCAGTTCTGTCCGTCCACATCCGGAGGAACCGAATGGATAATTTTTTGAAACAGAACCTAATGAAAGGCCTGACTTTGGCACTGACGAAGGCTCTGAATGACAGCGGTGTCCGTGCACAGGTCAGTTAGGTCTTCCTCTGTTCTCTTGCTCATTTGAAAGTCTTCGTCTAGCGAAGACTCTTCTTATGCATCTTTCACACGACTACTTTCAGTTTTTGGCACCTTGTATAAAACTAAAATGAAAAAACCAAACAATTAGCACATGCAATGAACATGTGGCGGCACTAGAGATTTACATTAACATCATTTCAATAGATCAGACTTTTCTGCAAAACACTGATTTCAAAATTGTTGGCACCCCCACAGTTAATAAAAGCCCTTGAAAAGAAGCCCTTGAAAAAATAACAGCATAGAGCCACTTTCCTATCAATTTTTTTTAAACAATGTAGAAAATTTAAGCTCCTTTATGTTCTTCGGTTAGTGCATGTGGATGCAGACCACAGGTTTGACATGGCCTTTGTGTGTCTATGGAGTCTTGGATGTATGTCTGGGGTTGTTATCTTGTTTAAAGATACACCTCTGCCAAGTCTTAACCTTTTGGCAGAGGCAACCAGGTTTTGGGCTAAAATATCTTGGTGCTTAGCTGTAATTACAAGAGCATTTGGACTACCAACAGGTTTTTGTTTAGCGTCTCCTGATTTTAAAAACTTTCATCATGAAACCTGATTTTGGAGGCGATTTTAGCCTCGCTTACTTTCCTCCTTGTTGCAGTGCTTCCAGTTGCTGTAAAATGACGGCCTGGGTTGTGTTTAATGGTATTTTTTGTCAGTTTATGTATTATGTATCTATTCCTGGCCTTGTACGTCTCAATGAACATCCATTCCTTTTTGTGTTCCATTCATTTAACATGTGTTTCCTCTTATTTATGTCCCCAGCAACCCTTTCTGCACATTTTCATAAAGGGCACCAATAGTTCTGGAGTTTACCAGAAATGTTAACCCAGTAGTAACACTAGATGAAAAACTCCATGACCGCAGATGAGCCCTGTTGATGTTCCTGAAGGCCCCGAGAGGAAACGCAATCCTCTAATCCCCTAATGATCTTTTGAATCGAGGAATGTGTGAGCGAGGTTCGACTCCGAGCCTCACTGAAACACAATCCCTCAATATCACCTTCATGAGGTGCTGATGGCTGACTCGGGCAAAAGGCCAGCTCACATCCTGAGCAACAAAACTCAATTGTAGAAGAAATCTTGCAGTATCCAAGCCCCACCCCAACACACACACACACGCTCTCACACACTTGCACACAGACTTAATGTGTGCCGAGCTGTGAGGCCATCTGTCCTTTTGTCATTCAGAGAGCCGACCCAACCCTGTTCTTATCCCGGAGAATGTTTTCGAGTGATTTGAAATTTCTAGGGCTGTTAAGGTGTCACGGTTTTACAGTTAGTCACTGTGTATGACCAGACGTCGACCTCGAGTGGTTCCAAATTAAAACCTATTCCCATTTATCGATGTTTTAACCTGATCGAGTTCCTTACTCCAACGGTTCTTATCCTTTTGTATCCGGCTGTGACTCTACAAAAAATATTCACAACCCCTTCCCTCGGGACTTGTTCCAAATCACACTACAACAGCCTCAATTTCTCGATGTCCTGAAAATCCTTTGGTTGTGTTCAATCAGCTAAGATTGAAAATATTTGACATTGCTATCTCCGGGGTGACTAATCTGATTCTTCAAAACTTTATGAAACATACATGAACACGGCAATGTTGACCAGAACTGAACTAAGCATTGTTACATTTTTGGCTAAGCAACGCAACACACTGCCATGCTAGTTAGATATCGGCGTGCGGCCTTTCCTCATAGCCATGCTCTTTTATTTTTAGCATGTAATGACGACGGGATTAAAAACTGACCGTGTAAGACCTTTACCGGAAAACTCGTTCTACAAAAGAACTTTCTAAGAAAGAAGAACAGTCAGTGAGAACTTTTTTAGTTTCCTTTTTTTTTCATGTCGAAAGATACAAACGTATCGAGATATTGCAATAATACTTTCCTTTCATTTCATGAATGTGTGATAGTTTTAGACTAGGTTATAATAGCATTACAGTTTCACACCTTAAGACTCCTCGTTAGAAAGAGCTGACAGCTCGCATCTTTGTAATCTTCCTTCTTTTTTCCACATTTATTATTTTCTGTCTGAGAAACAACACTCCACCTTATGAAGGATCTGTTCTGTTTTGTCCAACAGATCAATTCCATGCTTCATTTCCTCCTTGCGAGGCCGATGCTTCACTTGTACACGTGTATCATTCTTTGCGATTGACTGATGCTCTGATACTTCACTCCTACAGATCGAAAGTCTGTCCACGGTGCCCAATGTGACCGTGGGTTACTCCGTAACCCGTGACGATATGGTCTACACCACGTCCGTCGTAGTGGAAGCTCTGGGCTCCTACGGCACGGACAGACTGATGGCGGATCTCCGGCAGTTTGTGCCCATGGTGCAGGCGGTGCCCGTCCCAGCAGCCCCCTGGAGGCCTACTCCTGCTATTTCACTCATGCTGAAGACAGGTCAGAGGCACAGACTGGCTCGGAGAGCTGGCGCCTGCTATGAGCTTGATTTACATCCAATAACAGATACACTCAGCCAGGAACCAGAGGATGAGCTAATCTAATAATGTTCTATAGAGCAGGAGGGATTTTTGTCTGAATTAGGCGTGTGCTGATTCATTTTTATGTCACTTGTCTCATTATCGTGATATGCTATTAAAGTGTTCTTGCTCTCTGTCAACTGAGAAGAGATGTTGGCCGGAATCTCGTTCGGGATTTCGATCAGTTTTATCATGCGTCATCACTTCTAGCACTCTGTTACTGTTTACACACACACACACACACACACACACAAACACACACACACACCTGTTCGCTCGCTCTGAGCTTCGAGTCATAAAATATAATCAGGCTTTTTAAACAGGGTTAGGTCCTGCGTTAAAAAGCAAGGGAACGAACACATTCTTGTTAGCAGCATTAAAATGGACACAATACCAAATAAATAATAAGACCAGTAGAAATCATTGCAATTTATCCCAGTCCAAGTCGGTCCTGGAAGGTCATTTTAACCACCGGGATGATCCTTGAAGAGTTTACTGTTAATCATGCAAATCTGGTAAGACTTCACTGAGGGGTGGTGTTCATATAAAGCGACATAACACCTGGACAAGCCCTTTACTCCTGACTGCTGACCTCTACTAAGGCTTATTCCAACAGCTATCATCATTTCTGGTGTCATAACAGCTGAGCCACTTGGCATCAGGTTAGGTTATGACACTTTCTGTTCTGGCTTAAATTAGAAAGTTTTCTTAACATCTGAACGATCTGTTTCTCAGGGTCATAACGCTCTAATTCATAACCCTGTCGTTATGGTGTTATTCCAACTTTCTGTGGAAAAACGTTTCAAATACACGCTGCTGCGTTCACGTCATGGCAGAATTACCGTAATTACTAGATGACAACCTTGACATTCTGCTCGGAGCTGTTCACGTCCTCGGGCTCGGAAGTATGTGCTTCTATACGGCAAAATGAACCTGTGTGAGATGACGTTGTTGACAACTGCGAAATAAATAATTACAGCGTTAAATCGCGTTACATTTTTATGCTATTGCTAACTATTTGAGAACACAGAAAAGCGCATGAGATCACAATAACACCTGAACAACAGCTCCAACTCTGTACTGTTGATAATGATAATGAGTCTTTATTAATCACGTATACATTCGAGCACAGTGAAATTCGTTTCTTCGCAAACCCCAGTATGCCAAGAAGATTGGGTCAGAGTGCATGATACAGCACCCCCTGGAGCAGAGAGGGTTAAGCGCCTTGCTCAAGGGCCCAACAGTGGCAGCTTGGCAGTGCTGGGGATTGAACCCCCGACCTTCCGATCAGTCACCCAGAACCAATAAACCACCACCGCTCTACTAGTTACTTTAAACTGTACTGTATGTCTTTCGTTTATTTTCAGATTAATCCTGTATTATTAAGACATTAATAATAGTCAATTATGCAAATTATTATTCCGTGACATTACGAGTTAACTCCTTATCGACGTTTTACTGCTGAAGCCACCGCCATTTTGAGTGTTTCCGTGGTCAGGTGGTACAAGTCGGAGCACTTGGTTGTAATTACGAGTTTTACGAGGACGTGAAATGATTCTTTCCCATTCACAAAAGAAGTTAGTTCCCGTTCACAGTTACGTTATGGCGTCTGTAAACAGTCTTTCCCTCACCACCGACACCGGAGAAATACATTTACTTACTGAAAACGTCACCACATCAACAATTTCACGCGTTTAATCTTTAATTCTGTTTCTAATTCTATTTAAATAAAAATAAAAATGATTAACGATGAAATGTTACTATTGAAACGAGAACGTATTAGAATGAGCGCATTGATAAAAGCTTGCAGCTGCTGTTGTAGAAAAATAATCAACACCTTCTGACCAATCAGAATCCAGAATTGAATAGTGTCGCTTCAGAGTGTCACCTTTTGTGGGTCGTCCCCAGTTTAACCTTCCTTTGGTGACCTAGATCAGTTCGTAATCATATTGTGACTCTGACACACCAGAAGTCTGTTATCATGACGTCTAACGTGAAAAGTCTTATTTGATGAAGGTTTATCAGACGTTATGCAGCACTTCTGCTGGAGTCATGTATCCTTAAGAACGGCACTTTTAGCTGAAGTGTGACTGAAAATGTTCACCATTAGACCATATTTTCCATGATCCTATGCCTGAGATAATATAATGCCTGTTAAACATACGCTAGTGTTTAATTTGCGTGTTTATATACATGTAGTAATGTCTGGCGTGAGAGTGTGTCTGTAACTGTGTGTACGTGTGTTAACCAGTTTTGAGATTTGTAGGACCTGGAGATGATCTGAGGTCCTGCAGTTTTGCTCAGCTGATGGAGGAGAGACTGGAGAACGCTTTTGCTGAAGCTGAGGCCAAAGTTCTGAACTCCGACAGCACACTCGGCGTGCAGGTCTGATCTCAAACTCACTCTCACTCACTCATTTAAAACCTTTAATTATTCTACTCTAGCAATAAAGTTTTATTTTAACTTGTACCACGGTGCTGTTGAATTCTGGTTTCTAATAGGTCAGAACTCTGCTTCATCACACCACCCTGTCACTGATTATTTTTCGTTCACAGTGTGACCCCCGGTGTGGGGAAGTGGTTTATACGGTGTGTTTTAAAACACACCGCAACTGGGCATCATTTGATTTTTCTTTCATGCAACGGTCTGTTTTTTCCTTGTGAGTGTGTACCCATAATAAGCTGTAATATACATGTACAATTATCTTATTTAGCGTGGCTAATTATTTTTTGATTGCTTTGAGAATCGCAGTATTGGAGACGAACCAAGTGTTTTGCTTTAAAGTATTTTTCTGAAGATGTCTCTTGAAAAAGCAGTTCTTTGAGGGTTCTGTGTGTAGTTTGTATAGCGTTCGTAAAAGGTTCTAGTTTGGACCCCTCTGTGTTATAGGAGAAGGGTTCTGTAGAACCTCTAAGAGTTCCGCAAGAGGGACAACTGAAGACCACTTAGGCTAAACGTGACCCTTTCGTGACAATGTCACTTGTTTGATCTTCTGCTTTACTTGTGTCTCATTTCCACCTCTCTCTCTATTTGTCTTCCTCATTTCTGGTCCTGTTTATTCTCTCAGATCCTGAGCGTGTCTCAGTCGCCCGGTTCTCCAGCAGTGTCTCTGATATACGTGGTGCGCAACAGAACCGAGACCCTGAACGGTACCGTTGCCAGTAACCTGCTGAGCCGCCTGACTGCTGAGCTGGTGGGCTACTTCCTGTTTTACCCTCCGCTCATCACTGCAGAGCGTAAGATTTTTTTTATATATTACATGTTCATGTTTATATGTTTACCCAACTCTGGCCGTAAATAACAAACAAACCCACAGCCTGTCATGTTACCGAGAAAGGGCAAAGCGTAAACCTCTTTATCCTGAGGATGTCGTAAAACTTAAATTTACAGCTTTATCTCTGACTGTTAGAAAGCGCTGACACTGGAGACTCCTTCCATAAATGTTACAACATGTACAATATTTACTAGACCATTCTTCTCAATACTTACTTATTATATTGTTAATGTACAGTAATAAATAATACCAGCAATTGTCATATGGGGTATCACACTTATGAATCGGATGCAATCATATTCAGGAAAGACAACCTCCAGTATACCATGTTGGATTATTTTTAGAAGGCTTAGCATGGTTGTTGTTTCTTCAGAAGGTCAGGAGGAAGCCATCTGACGTCTCATCTGAAACAGAACAAAATAACTGTTGTGTGGTTAAAGGCAGATTGTGTGACTTCTGCGTGCTTTGGCTTAGCTATCAGGCCTACATTTGTCACTCAGTCAGTACGTAATGCAGCTTTCTCTGTGCTACATGATCTGTATGATTGCTGCTTATCTCCATTTCACTTTTTACCCTTTTATTTTTGGCTCTCGGACTGGGGATAAATCTGAAATGGTATTTGAAGCAGAAAGGTTATGCTGTCTATTGAATAGACCGAGTCAGGGCTTCTGGAACAGTAGATTAGAAGGATGAGACATGAGAGGTCAAAAGCTGTTTAAGAAGACTTCTAGAGATACAGGAAGTGAGGTAATGTCTCAAAGATGTGCTTTCAAAACTAGCACACAGAGAGGTAGCATTATGGAAAAGTACCTCATGTCCACGGTTAAATATGGAGGTGGATCTTTAATGTTTTGGGACTGTTTTTCTGCCAGTGGACCTGGACATTTTGTTAGGATACATGGCATCATTAATATCAACAGATATTAAATGAAAACCTGACTGCCTCTGACAGAAAGCTTCAGATGGGCCGTGGTTATATCTTCCAGCAGGACGATGATCCAAAACATCATCAAAACCAACACAGAAATGGTTTACTGACCACAAAATCAAGGTCCTGCCATGACCATCCCAGTCCCCTGACCTGAACCCCATAGAACACCTGTGGGGT
>JAOUWY010000054.1:38873120-38883806 GCA_025728095.1 Prietella phreatophila | reverse complement strand
CAAAATAACAATCGTTTCCACACGAATCCGAATGTACAATTACCCAACATGGGAACACAGAATTACAAAAATATACAATGTCTGAGTATCCAAACCCGCACACACAAAAGGAAACTTACCCATGTATTTTCTACCGGGTTACATGTGTAACAGAAATGTGATTGAGACTTGGATCCCACAGGACACAATGGACTCCTGAAGGTTGTGAGTTCAAATCTACCGACCTACCACTGCTCAGTTGTATAAATTGACATGAAATGTAAGTCGCTCCAGATAAAGGTGTCTTCCAAATACCATAAATGTAATGTAAATGTCCGTGATCCCTGTGTGGGAGGGGTTTATTCTCTTTCCCCAGTTACTCACAGCGACAGGAGTGTGTAGGGTTAGGGCTAGGGCTAGGGCTTCCTCCAAGTGCTGCAGCACGAACAGCTAACATTGTGCTAATATTCATCCTCAATGACTGGTATCTGTTATCTGATAGGGTAGACATGACTGCTTTGTGGAAATGATCATGTGACCAAAATGGGGCAAATAATACACCAAATAACTTATCGTAAGAGAACTGATAATAATAAATGCTACGTAGAAAGAACTGTGCTGTGTTTCTGTACCGTATGTATGCAATACGAACGTAAGAAACTTATTTCTCATGCTAGTACCTCGTCATTTACAATGTCCCAACTTGTTTTGTTGATTGATTTTAGACAGGCGGTATGAGGACAACATTTGACTCGCTTGTTATATGCCGATCTGCAATGTTTATAATAGTCTGATACAGTATACTGGGTTCATCACCTTAGCGCCATTAGTTTGCTAGCTGCCCACATGCTGCTTGCCTCGGTGCTTATTACGGCCCTAAAGCTGCTGCATTGCTTCCTCTGCTATTAGTGTGCAGGCTTTATGCTGTGCTACTATAACCAAGCTGTCCGTAAAATCCCACATGAATACAATTTCTGCACATTTATCTACACATCCTCCCAGCTTGTGGACAGTGTTGACTGTTTACTAATGCAGAAGTGCCACCATTGCTAGCAAGAAAATTCTAGCATGCTGAATTGGGCTACAGCATATGTCTTTGGACAAGATAGGTAATTTTATTTATTTATTTATGTTATGTTTTTTCAGATGTGCCCCAAGCAAGCTTAAGAAACCAGTGAGGCAATAGTCCACTGTGAGTGCTGCGTAATGACAAGAAGCTCCTATAACCGACCGAAGAGACCACTGTCTCGTTCTTGTTGTTTTCCATTGGCTCACAAGACTGACGTTGGTGAAATCGCACATCAAATTCAGCTAGATAAAGTCAACACCAAGTGACTGCTACCAGAAATAAAGGTCTGGGTGAAATTTTCAGGTTTGGTCTGGCTCCCAGCAAAGGCTCGAAAATCGCAAATGCTATGGCTAAATCATAAACCTTGGCCCTTCTGCTAATATCATGCTTTAACTACATTGAGGATTTACACGCGTGAGAAATTGTGATCTAAATTTGTTAAAAACTCAACGCATGTAAAAGGTCCAAACATGAGCAGAATGAATAGACCAGGAATCTTCGGAATGTACACAAAGGAATAGTATGGCAAGACTTCGCAAAGATTACTTAGTGACCAGGAGGTGGTCGTTGTAGGTATGGGATAATAGTCTGGAGAATGTGACCTCTGCTGGTGAGGAAGGGAAGTGTACCGAACCCTAAATTTAAACCTAACCGCAATCCGAGGCAAGGTTGGACTAATTAGGCATACTTAATCATGTACATGACTTTTTCTTTGTCGCATGACTTAATACAGGAGTTTCAAACAAACAGCCAGCCCATCAAACGAATCGGTTATTCCACTATGTGGCGAAATAGAGTGACGAACTCACTAATAATCTCTGCTAATTACAAAATGTGCGAATGATGTAATTCTACATTAGCGAGCTAACAATACCACACTGTGACCAATTCTCTTGTTAAAAGATCTATTTTGGGATTTTACATCAACAAGAGTACATCCATATGCAATCACAAGCTTTATGTTTAGTTTGTTTGTTTGTTTGGTAAATAATCTTGCAAACTGTATTGATTTTCCACAAGCTTAATGTTGTGTCCCAATTCATAATCCAGTCCATTTCACTTCCTGTTCCAAGTTCACAGGGGGTGAATACTTATGCACGGCACCATTTTTGACACGTGTTCAGTCTGTTTGTGCATTCAGAATGTAACTTTCAGATACATATTGATAAACATACACATTTCAGAAATTCAGAGAGTTCTTGATGTTTTATTGATCGCTACATTTTCTGGGCCTGGCCCACTCGACATTGGACTAAATGTAACACGGTCTGTTACCTGAAATAAATGTTGGCACCCCTGCGTTAATCTGTGAGCGGATGGATCCATTTATGTACATACTGAGTTCAGGAAAAGTGCGTCATGGGATGTTAGTGCTGCACAAAGACAGGAATCAAATCGATCACTCCAAATATCAATTTTAGCTTTCAGAATAAATTCCCGAACGAGATCTGGGTCAATCCTCCGAGCTTCACGTAATCCACTGACGGTTATTCATCGTGTCAGTGTGTGCTTGTTAGTCCAGTCAGGCTGCCCATGCTGTGACAGCTATAAGTGGCTGAAGTAATTGAAACAGTGTCAGAGACGGCATTGTAAATGAAGCACGGTTTTGAGTGTCAAATCTGTCGTCTTGCTCATCATCCCACTCAGTCAGATCCGCAGACACGAGACCCAGGCTTGGAGTATCTGGCATAGTAACACTTGAATCTAGGTGGTTTGAATACAATTTGTTCTCATTATGTCAACTCTCAGAAACATGGCTGGACAAGACCGAGTGCTGTTTGGCTGTTGATTTAGAACATGTTCCGTAAAAAAGCAACCTATTTAACCGTTTAGTGCTCATTTCTGTATGACTGAACGTAGCGCGAATAGAATTCTTTCGTTTGACATTTTTAAGTAAATCATTAGAATGCCATCAACGTCCACGGACGATACTGTTCTGTGTATTTTGCAGAAAAAAAGCGTAAAAACCAGCATAAAACATCTCTTTGCGGAACACTTCACCGTATCGACGAGTACACGGGAGCTGTTGCTATGGAAACGATAACGGATTAGAACAAGCGCATTCATATAGACCTGAGGTTTGCCGCCGCGCTACTGTCAGAAAAGGAATCGACACCTTCCGACCAGTCAGAATCCGGAATTCCAGAGCGGAAACAAGCGTCATTAGAAAGATCTCTCAGAAGAAGAATCTTCATTCTACGATGGAATGTTTTCAAATTACGCTCGATTTCACCCAGGGAATATTTTGGGTTTGATTGTAAAGGTTGTTTCTTATTATTGTTTCAGAAATTAGCTTCAGTGAGAAGCTTCTTTTTTTTTTTTTTGGAAATATTTCTATTTCCATGTGCTTATGAATTTATTACCAAAAGTTTGTGAATAACAAACAATGCATGCCATCCCTCTGTGATCCATACACAGTTGATCCTTCCCTCGTTATCAGATCTAATGGTCATCTGTTTGCTGGTCTGTCACGCTAAACCCGTTCGCTTTATCCGTCTGTACGCTGCCTTAACGCTCTCGTCCCCTTTAGCTTTTTTGCTTTTAGCGAGACACTGCGTCCAGCTAGACTGCACTCTTCAGCTGCTCTCACACTGAGTGCCAGCTGTCTGTGTTATTTATACACAATTATTACCATCACGCGTTTATTGTGCGGTACTTTGCTGCTAACCTTATACGTGTTCGGGAGCGGCCTTGTTTCATTTAGACAGTTAACAAGCTATCGTAAAAAAAAAAATAATAATAAAAAAAGCGTTCCCAATAGTTTTACAAAATAGATCAACATCTTATCACTGTGTTTACAATTCATAGATGTAAAATACTTTTTTTTTTTTTGTTGCAATATTTAAAAAGTACAATATCGGGAAAAAAAGTTCAATTTCTGAGAATGTACATTCCCCAATTGTTTTGATCGCGCTGCAATTTTAAATCTCTCGACTCAAGCCATTGAAGCCGAAGGCCAGTGAGGGATTTTGACAGTTCAAATAAAAAATATGAACTGACCGATTTCTTGTTAATCCTTGAGTTTGACCAAAAATGAACAATAATAATAATAATAATAATAATAATAATAATAATAATAATAATAATAATAAACCTTATTAGAAAGAGGGAAGGGAAAGAATCTGGAGAGACTGAGTTATGCTAGCCGTGTTAATCATATTAGCTGTAAAGCATAATTTTTTTGACTTTTGATAGATTTTATACTTATTGCAGCTCATTAAAAAAAATGTAAAAAGCACAACCCACCAGTACAGGCGTAGCTGGCCCGTGAATAATCATCTAATCACATTCCTGCTCTTCTGTAAGTGCAGTTTTAGGCATGACGTGAAAAACTGAAAATCTTCAGCCAATCAGAATTCAGCAAATGTTTGGGGGAAACAAGGGAATGTGATAATGGACTATCAAATAATTTTGATAACTTGTATGTCTCTTGCTTTAACGCATTGAGGTTAAATATCTATAGCTTCTGAACCACGTGGTTCGTGAATCATTGTGCCATTTAAACCATGTTGATTTTAACCGTTCGTCTGACCTTTTTAAAATTCTGCTTAATTAAATTAAGTTGCTTAATTAATTATTTAGTTAATTAATTAATTAATTAATTGTACTTAATTTTTGTAAAGAAACTTCTTGTCATTGGAATGTCATACAAGTGGTCACATACAGTGCTATCCTGAGCAGACGTGTTAAAAGAACTTCAAAATAACATTGGCTTAAGAAATATATAATTCAGGGTGTTTCTAACATAGATTATTTAATTCAGTTATAAATTTGTAAATTCTTTAGAATTTATAGTACTATAAATAGACACACACACACACACACACACACACACACGTCAATCAGTGTTCAAAAGTGCCTGGCCCCCAGAGATTGCTCTTTGCTGGATTTTTTACTTTTTTTTTTGTTGTTTTTTTTGTTTTTTCCGAAATCCATGCATGTGTGACCCAGATGATGCAAATATCAACCATGAAACATGCCTTAGCAAAGGTTTGTTCTCTTAATCGAGTTTGTTCAGAGCTTTTAAAGAGACAGATCTATAGCAGCAGCAGGTCAATGCAATTAAAGTGCTCCGGGTCGGGATAATGGGATAATGGGAACGTTACAGGAATCTCATTCATTCAAGAGCGAGTTAAATGAATCTCATTAGGGAATCAGCGCACCAGTTTCACCAGCCATAGTACGTAATTCCATGCGTTTTCAACCTAATTTCATGACAAATAAAAGCAGTTACGTTGGAGTGATGATGTCATACGGAACGCTACGATCCCTGACTCCAACCCTTTGCTGTGATCCTAATTTTCCAGACGAATCGGCACCCGTGAGAACATGTTACACTTAAGCAGTGCATGAATTCACTCACATAACACATGATGATCTTCTGATTTGCTCCAGTGTGCTAGTGTGAGCTTTACTCTGTTCTCCATCATCTGAGCCCGTGATGCTCCACTGCACCATCGCTCGCTGCTCTGATGTGTTTGCTAATCAAATACATTCGAATTATGCGTGGATAAATACAGAAACAGGACGTGGGACATGTCTGTTTCAGAAGCGTAGCACGGCATGATGTGACGCTGAACACCTTGTTTACAGGGACGATAATATGACGAGGTTTCCTGTAATCTGTTGTTTATTTAATTTCTTTTATGGAAGGAGTCTCTAGTGTCAGCACTTTGCAACATCTTCAGGATGGAGGAGTTTACGCTTTACGGTGACGCAGATGTTCCACATCATAAAGCTTAACAAATATCAACAGTTCAGAGCTGCCATGTCCATGTGCTGGCCACTGCTCATTTAAATACAGACACGCCCACAAATAACCATATATGGTATGTAGGCACTGTTTCATATTTTGGATACTTTTTTGGACTTTGATCAGTACAGTGCCTAAACACCATGTCTGTATATTTATGTAGGAACAGGACACGAGAAAAGAGCATGTAAATGCGGTCAAATAATAAATAATGAACGCTGCTTTCATGACCACAGAGGTGATATTTAATTTAAAGCCGAGTTTGTTTTTATAGTCACTCCATCTTGAGCCAATTTCATGGCTGGTCTCCTCAGCTTTTAGTCACCTTCCTGTAAGCTGTACAGAGAACCCTGTAGTGAGGTTCCACACAGGCCAATATGGGTGAGTCAACGTCGAGAGTTCATGTTTAATGGTTCAAGTGCAAATTAAAATACGCACAAGCCTCTGCATAATTACTAATTAAGCATAATGCCAGCTTTATTATTCATAAGTGTCCTTGGGATTTCTGCTGTGGCAGAATACGTGCTGAGAAACTTAAAAAGCACGGAGGAAAGGAAAACGTACGCTACGTATAAGCGCTCAGAACAGAACCTCAGCTCGGAGATGGAGTGCACATGAACTGCATGTATTGTGAAGGTTACGCCAAGAGCAAGCAGGAACGTGCGACGTCCCGAAGAGGAGCTCGTGACTCAGGGTCGAAGAGTCTAATAGCAAATCGAACAAGTTCTGCGTCTGCACCTGCGAAGACAAAGACGATCAAACGATCTCCTCTGTGAATGATTTGAAGTGCCACGTGTTTCAATCCCGACGGTTTCAGCACCATTAGGACATTTTATGAAGGGTATAAACCTAGCGATATTCAAACAAGTCAAAAAGTTTGTACACCCTTAGGACAAAGTGGAAAACACAAGGAAACGTATAGCGATTTATAGAGATTTTCTTTTTATGGTTCGTTTATTATGACATATTATAAACAGAGTAATATAATAAAAAATAATTATAATAAATTGAAACATTTTAGTCAAATTTTCAGGTTTTTTTATCCGACAACCACGGGGGGTGCAAACTTTTGCACTCTACTGTGAACATAAAGTTACTGGAGAACGTTATTTCTTTATTTAGTTTGTTATTTACCTCCTTACTAAATGTATTATTCTATATTTTTTTATTATTATTATTATGACGTAAAATATAGGTATATTCTCACGTTTTCAAATTTCCAAAAACCAAGGAGGGTGCAAATTTTTTTGTACTCCATTCCACTGTGAATAAAGATTTAATGGAGAACTCTGATAATTTTTGAAAAAATGTACTAACGAAATAGGTTATTTATTTGTTCATTTGTTTATTATAATATGTCAAATCATCGGTATGTTTTTATTGCCAAAAACCCTGGGGCGTGCAAACTTTTGTACGCGCCTCTCCTGTAAACAGACACGCCGTGGACTGCTATCCTTTCATTTCAGCCATCTTTTCTCCGAATCTGTAGTCCATGGACGTGTGGTCCTGCGTTTTTTCTTCCAGCCGATGTTTTCTTCCTGTTTGTCAGGAACTTTAGGAAATAATGTGAACATTTTGTTTTAAATGACATTAAATTCTTTCCGGTGCTTTCCACAGAGATCTTTGCAGAGATATCTCAGAGAGCTAGGCAGCATGAGAGTGTCTGGTCGAGAGTTCTGCTTAAAGAAAGATAAAAAAGAAAACCCAACGTCGTTGATTTAGCAGAATGGCCGCGCACACTTGTGCGTGGTCGAGAGAGAGGAAGATAAAGGTGACACACAGTCGTTCGAATACCAGCTGCCTCTTTTCATCACGTCATCGTTACGATCATCGAGTCCCGCAGATGGGACAGGGGCTGTGAGCGTCTCGCTGTGGAGGCGATGAAGGGACGTCGCAGTGAAGTAATGACTTGTGAGAAACTCACCATATTGACTGGTTCTCCTACACTGCTGTGAGTGTGGGATTCGGAGTGACGAGGGGTGAAGAGAACCCGGAGAACCATCTGTGCAGTGTGCTCGAGCTCTGCGTACGTCTCTCCGGAACGTCTTTATAGGATTTTACGCAAGTTGTGCTCTTATAGGAAAATAATCAATATGATGAAGCAGAGGTAGTGCTAACACTGTACACTGGATTATTTCCTCATAACAGCACGTCCCAAATGATTTCCTTCCTCTTACACCACAGTTCCAGGGGTTTGTTATTGATGAGTGACAAGCTGCGCTTTTTATTCACTTATAGATACGTGTAATGTTGTGGAAGGTCTGAGAAGGTCTCTTCTCTCTCTCTCTGAGTTAATGAGACAGAAAGATAAGTCAATAAAACGCAGCTGGTTGTGTTACTGAGAAAGTGCAAAGCATCAAGTCTTCTATCCTGAAGATTTCATTCTATCTATCTATCTATCTATCTATCTATCTATCTATCTATCTATCTATCTATCTATCATTAGCTCCTGAACTCTCTTCCAATTAAAATCATTTAAATTCCCAGTAAAGAGTTGATGCCTCCTTTTAGTCTCCAGGCCTTTCTTGTACAAAGACAAACGAGTGTCAGTTTTTTTTTCTTCCTCGCCTCCATATTTATCAGAACTGCTTGACACAAGTAGACAAAATGGGAGTCCATTAAGTAGAGCAGGAGCAGGATTGATGCTTCAGAGAATCCGCTCAGATGCTGCGAGTTAATAATCTCTATCAAAAAGCTCAAGCTTCAACTTCAGGAAGCAATATTAGTTCAGTTTAATATGAATTTATTTTCTGTCCTTTTCATGAACTGCAAAAGCAAACAAATGGATGTCACCGCGTCTCGATGGCGTAATTGCGTAACGTGGTCCATGGCGTGATGAGCTAATGATGTGTAGTGCAAAGTATCATTAAGGCAATAAATCCTGCCGATGCTGGTCATTAGGCGTAATAGCAGCGCTTCAGAGAGCGACTCTTTATGTTTGTCACTTTATTTACGTCTCTTCCGTGGTTGTGATGTGCTTCATCGTAATGAGGAGATGGATGCAGTGTACCAGTGTGTATTTCTGTGTATGTGTAGTTCAGATTTTCTTTCATCTAAAATTCATCTCGCAAAGAATGTTTTCCAAACACTCGAGTCTTTGGTAGCGATTTGGGCTCATTTTTGGGGCGGGGCTCATAATGGCAGGTTTTCTTTAACATAAAAGAGTTTCTTACAAACCTATTGTGAAAATGGTCAGCATTAGGATCATCCATTTTCTTTGGCGCTAACACTCAAGCTGTGAAGAACAGCAATTTCTGAACGCGCGGCATTGTCATCGTGCAAAAGCCGTTCTTGTATAAGAACGAAATCTGGCGTGAGACGTGTGTTTTCAATACAATCACTTTCACCACAAGCTGAGCTAATGACAGTGCTACAGTCCTGTGAAAGTCTGCTTTTTATTCTGTATATCAATAAGGCACCTCCAGTGACCATAACGACTCTTTTCTCGCAATCACGAAGTTGAATCGGTCATGTTGCATGGTATGTAGTGCCAAGTTTGGTTAGCTTCCACACCAGATGCGGACATTACCACGGTTGTTTTGGAAGTGAACTTTTTGGGAACTTTCATGGGATCACGCCCAGGCTGGACCACTGGATCATGCCCAGGCTGGACCACTGGATCACGCCCAGGCTGGACCATTGGACCATGCCCAGGCTGGACCATTGGATCACGTCCAGGCTGGACCATTGGATCACGCCCAGGCTGGACCACTGGATCACGTCCAGGCAGGACCATTGGACCACGCACAGGCTGGACCATGGGATCACATCCAGGCTGGACCATGGGATCACGCCCAGGCTGGACCACGGGATCATGCCCAGGCTGGACCACTGGATCACGTCCAGGCTGGACCACGGGATCACGTCCAGGCTGGACCACGGAATCACGCCCAGGCTGGACCATGGGATCATGTCCATGCTGGACCATGGGATCACACCCAGGCTGGACCTCTGGATCATGCCCAAGCTTAGTCACTGGATCATTCCCAGGTTGGACCATGGGTTCATGCCCAGGCTGGACCACGTCCCAGGCTTCACGAAACGTCCCAGAAAACCATAAAAGTATGGGAACGCCCCAGGTTTCTCTAAACCCTGAGGATTTTATTTTAGATCTATTTATAAAGAAATTATTCATCGCTATAATCAATTCCATGAACCTGAGAATGTGGTAAAGTATCCTAATCTTAAGCTAAAGCTGCATATGAGAGATCCTCAGAAAGCTGTCTTTCTTCTGAAGAGAAAATTGAGCTTCTGATTAGATCTAAGGCGAGCAGCCTGGTTGGTTCTGATCAAATCACTTTAACCTGCCGAAGGGGACTGTGTCAGGATCGAATATTGCAATCATACGCGCCTACTCCGAGCCGTCAGTCAGACCACTGTGAGCTTAAATATGAGTTTTAAGTGTGTCCGACACATGACTGCATTTAGCCTGAAGGCTACGCTGAAGTTGTGGCGATATCAAAGCAGAAATGTAGTACATCCATTACTGATGCTGAAGGAGAAGTCCACATTGCGTTTCATATCTGACTTTCCACACAGGTCTGGTTATGAACGGAGGCACCCATCTCTCTATTTCAGGCTGTTCAGTATGTAGCTTTAGGAAAGTGTGTCATGCTGGAATTTATTACCAAACCAGCAGGTCCTTTGCTAGAACTTTCACTGAATCGCCATCAAGCTGCA
Source organism: Prietella phreatophila (assembly GCA_025728095.1). NCBI lineage: Eukaryota > Metazoa > Chordata > Actinopteri > Siluriformes > Ictaluridae > Prietella > Prietella phreatophila. The sequence continues at coordinate 38,873,325 of JAOUWY010000054.1, read as the reverse complement.
GGGTGAATTTAGCAGCATGACTGCAGACGTACTTATAACCCAACATCCCTATTTCTGCAGTCTTTCTGTACTACTCGAACGGATAAGTATAATTGTGTATCATTAGTGTAGAAATGAAAGCCAACATTATATTTGAGGCTTACATACACAGCTAAAGACCCCCCCCCCACACACACACACATATAAACCTGATCTTGGCCTTAAG
>JAOUWY010000054.1:38799299-38816773 GCA_025728095.1 Prietella phreatophila | reverse complement strand
GGGGGGGCTGGTGAGGTGTTCAATGGGGTTGAAGGTCAGGGTTCTGTGCAGGACACACACGTTCTTCCAACCTTCACACACCATGCATTCATGGAGCTTGCTCTGTGCACAGGAACAGGTTCGTTCCTCTTAGGGAAATTGTAACGTTATTGCCTACAACAACTTTCTATACAGTTCTGTGCTTCCAAACTTTGGCGAAGGCCCACGTACTGTATCAGTCTGATGTTCACGTGTCCACAAACCTTTGGCCTGTTTGACCTAGCGTGATGATATTTGCAGGTCATAACTGCGATTTTTCACTTAGCCAAGTCTCTGGTGGTGTTGCAGGTGACCTGCTCTACAACTCCAGAGTCAATTAAAATAAAGATTCCTGCAATTAACACCATTTAAATCTCGTCATCTTTAAATAGATCAGGAATACACACGTCTGAACCGTTCATTTCGGGAAGCATCCATTAAGGACTGTTCCTGATTCTGTCTCAGTAACACAAGAGGTTTTGGGAGTAGCCTGAAATTTAAGCAGGCTTACAGTGGAACATCTAGAAGGGTTCATCAGACAGAACCTTTTCTCTGGGAGAAAAAAGATTTTCCTGCCATCGCTCAGTGTTTGGTAACCCAGCTATAGTAGCTGTGTAACGTCAGATCTTTGTGTAGGTAGGTGTGCAGGAAGTGACCAATCATAGACCGGAATTTAGGGTGGCTTTTCTTTGTACTTTTGATCGTATTCAGTGAACAATTTTCATTTTTGCTTCTCATTTTCTTAGTTTTAGACTGAACCGTTTTCGGACCTGTAGTCATTTCATTTGTTGTTTTTTTTTTCCTGCAAAAAAACACTCTGAAATCCAATACGGACCGACTAGAACGTTGATATAAATTTGCGATTTGACCCGGAGTTCCTTCACCCTTCCCTTCATTCGATCCTTTCATTATCTTTTTAAAAATATATTTGATACACGGTATAAAGTTTGTGTGGTCACTGGTCCATATCTTTTAATTCTTTTGTGTTTGTGTGTGTATATTTCCTTGTTTTTCATGCTTAAATCTGTGTTTAATTATCTGGTCATTACTCTTGCAAAGCACAGGGATAGGATTAAACGTCTTGATACACTGAGTAATGACATGTTCCCCGATTGGTCCTTATTTGTTGCTGATTCTCCTTGGACACAGCTAGATCTGGGAATGCAAACAAGCTCTAGATGTTTCAAAAGCACGCGCTGATGAGCGTATCTGCTGCAGATTTGGTTTATCGTCACGTGCGGAGTCGAGAGACGGCAGATTCTTCACCGACCCTGTCGTGACTTCTCACTATTCCTCGGTGCTCCCTCTGGGAGAAATGGCAGGAATCGTGCCGCATAACTTAACGTAAAGTCTTCAGAAGCGTTCTCCTGGTGGAATCACGCGGACCGTGCATGTTTTCTCGTTACACATAAAAGCAGGATGGAGACGAATATCGAGAAGGCGGCCGGTTTGGACACTTGGAGAGACGCCGATATGCTTTTTTTTTTTTTTCCCCCTCGTTGTCTCCACTTCAGTTACTCCTCTGACCTGCAAGAAGAACATTAACGCACACCACTGGGATGCAGGACAGAGATAAAGCAGGGTGCACATAATGAAAGCGATTTTGCTAAATTTTTAATTAAACTTGCCACCATTTCTTTTAAGTTAATGGAGAGAGACATGGCCCGGACCTAATTAATATTCTGCATTTAATTAAAGTTAGAGCAAGTTAAGACTCATCAGTACACTGACACACACACACACACACACACACACATACACACACACACAAAGTGATGCTCTACTTATATTAATAGAATGTTAATAGACAGTTGCAGGGAAAAAGACAGATTTTGCTTTTGACTAATGGCTAATCATGATATAATGATTTACACTAATGGATGGTGATATTATACATGATGCTAAAACCTTATATCCATCAATAGATCAAAACTGATACTATTAGACTTGAGCAATTCTATATCAATGTCTCATAGCTGGCATACTAAAGACGACATAGACATAGTGTTCCCCATCTCTCTCTCTCTCTCTCTCTCTCTCTCTCTCTCTCTCTCTCTCACACACACACACACACACACACACAGGCAAATTGCCAGCTATATTCATGATTTCAAAACTGTAAAAGCTCTTCTGGCTTCATGCCATGCTTCCTCAGAATACCAGACAAGAAAATTCTATCCTGAACCTACAGTTCGGTCCCTTTGTGTAATTTGGACAGAATATATTTATCAAAAAAAATAAAGGAGGACCGTGCCAATAATCGACCCTGCTCATGCTCATTACTCCTGCAACTATATTTCATATGTGCCTTCTCAGTTATTGCTGATGAGGTGTCACAGATGTGTTCAAATGATCTGCATTTACATAGCGCCTTTTAACCTTAGTGGTCCTACAAAGTGCTTTCGCGGTTTCTCATTCGCCCATTCACACACAAAAATGCAGTGCTGCAATCGGGAGGAACTTGGGGTTCAGGGTCTTGTCCAAGGACACTTTGGCATGTGGAGGGGCCGGGGTCGACCCGCTTTACCACCTGAGCCGTAGAAGCCCCAAAAGCCATATGACAAAATCACCAAAAATGGAATCCGAAATTAGTGGGCGTGTCACTTTGAAGTCACCTGACATCCCGTGTGTTCTTATACTGGTGGTGTCGTGCTTGCAGACGTCTCCAACGATCCACTGCACTAGCAAGTATTCCAAAATAAATGGCAAAAATGAAACCGTATATTGAGATCTTTTTATCTTTGAAAAGACAGAGCCCTGCTAGCACGTTCATACCAGCTGCCCCTGATGATCTATTCTGAACTAAATGAGACATTAGTCTGTAATGGTATGTACAGTACATCAAAATAAATGAAAGCTTTCTCTACAGCATTGCACCAGCGCAGAATTTAGCCCCCTGTCACACCTTGTACTGCACTTGCATAATTATAAGCAGATGAGCTCATTGAGAGGTTTGTTTTTTGATCACCAATTCCCAAAATGCTTTCTGTCTCTGACACTGTAGATGTCTCGGTGAGCCTGCTGTCATTGGTCGTGACCGCCTGTGGACTGGCCTTGTTTGGCGTTTCACTCTTTGTATCCTGGAAGCTATGCTGGATCCCATGGCGCGAGCGAGCACTCTCTCCTGGAACCAAAGATGGCCAAACGGAGCACCCTCTTCCACCTCCTCCACCACTTCAACCGCAGACCATATACACAGACGTGGACGCCACTCTCGACCGCCGGAACCAACCACGAGGCTCTGTGGTTAAGGAGACGACTGTGCCCCCAACACCAGTCTCGCCGCCAGCACCCGGTTCTCCTCCACCCGTCCCGGTGCCTGAGACAGCTCTGAAAATCAGCCACACTTCACCCGACATTGCCATGGAGGCAGAGTCCAAGGCTGGGGAGAACGGCATCTGTGGCAGCGGACGCATGCAGAGGCAGATCACAGATCCATCCTCGACTTGTGTTCGGTCAGTCAAGTTCATTAGAGTGTCATGAAGTAATAATATCTCATTATACTCTTTGAACAAAATGGGTTCCTTTCTTATTGGCTCAGAGTTTGCTGAAAGTTCTCTCACACATTGTGTAGTTGATTAAAGCTTTCACTCTTGATAAGTCCAAGGAGCTCTACTTGGAACCCTCTCTGTTTGGGAAACACTATAGAACTGTTAGAAATTCCCACAAGTTAAAGAACTCTAAATGTTTTGTTTTCTAGCAAGTGATATTTAATCAAACAAGATGACATTACAAGTTAGTAGCTCTAGCTTTCTAAAGGAATTCCACTAGAAACTATATTTGGAATTGTTTTCACATTCTACACTGATGTATTTTGGTTCCCATGCATGGACAAACTAAAGAACCCTTTAGGTTGCTATATGGACCAGTCTTTGTCTACATTCTTATAAAGAAGATAAATCTATAACCGTTCCTATAGAGAGGGCTCCAAGTTTTGGGAAGCTAACAACCTTTGGAGAACTCTTTTTTCTCCTTTTGAAGAATTGAGAAGTGTAATTGATTACATAAGGCAGAGGTTCTCAAATGGGTTCTCAGTGCTTTTGCAGTTTGGTATCCCTTTAGTTGTAAATTAAATTTCACAGATTCCTTTGAACATAATTCAACTTTAATTCCGGAACTGTACAAGGACAGAACCATCAGGTCCAATTTGGCATAATTTATGTGCAGACTTGTTTGCGATTTGGTTTTAGATTAAACCAATATAAGAGCTTAATAACTAACCACTGAAATACATCAATGAATATCAACTTGTGGAAAACTCCTTTTTAAAAAAGAAAAAACAACAACAAAAAAAAAAAAAAACAAATACAAGCAAAACCATTTTTTTTGGGAACGGAAGTTCTTTAGGTTTGATCCTTCTTCTATCTTCCATGTTTCTAGGCCAAGCTCCATTCGGCGCCACATGAACCAGTCCAACCCTGACTTCATGGTAGCCCAGTTCCAGAGGCAAGACTCGCTGACAGGGATGAGTCTCGGCCGACTCAAACCGGAGCTGTACAAGCAGCGCTCGTTAGACAGCGAGGAGAACCGCAGCGGTCGAGGGGGAACCTGCGGCCGCCTCCATTTCATCCTGAAATACGACTGCGATCTGGAGCAGCTCATAGTCAAGATCCACCGTGCCCAAGATCTTCCTGCCAAGGATTTTTCTGGGACCTCGGATCCCTACGTTAAAATCTACCTGCTTCCTGACCGCAAGACCAAACACCAGACCAAGGTGCACAGGAAGACTCTGAACCCTGTTTTTGATGAGGTCTTCCTCTTCCCCGTGGCGTATGCCGAACTTCCCACACGAAAGCTCCACTTCACGGTTTACGATTTTGACCGTTTTTCACGGCATGACATCATCGGACAGGTGGTAGTGGACAACTTCTTGGATCTGGTGGACTTTCCACGGGAGACCAAGTTGTGCAGGGATATTCAGTACGTCTCCTCGGTAAGTAGTCATCAACATATGGCAAATCCACTATGAATACTCTCAGTGAATGTTCTGATGGAATGAACAAATTGCAAATTACCGTATGGTTCTCAAGTTTGGCTGAAGCAGTGATTTATTAAGCATAAAATTTTCTCATATAGCTCTCCCGAATAAATACAATGCCATGCCAAATCAAATATAGATGCACACTACAGTCTGGCGTGGTCCCTCAAGAGTTCTTTGGATTGTTAAGGGTACTTGGCTTCCTAAATTGGGGTCTACTTGGTAAACTCTCTAAATGCTAAATATTCCACTGTTCCCAAAGATGAACAGCCTCTTTAGTATGCGATTTGGGACTTTTTTCCCCCTAATAATGTAGTGTATGTAAATACTAGATGCATACATGACATGGTTCCTCAATGGGTCTTTGTTTTCTACAGGGATTCTACTTGGTAATCTGCCTAAAGCGTAAACACCCTAGACTTCCCACAAAGGGACAACCTCTTTAGCCTGCTAGATGGAAACCTTTTTTTTTTTTTTTTTTTTAAACAACATTGCTTACGGCTATACTTTATGCATACTTAATGCATTGAGTTCCTCAAGGGTTCTTGGGTTCATAAATGCGGTTCTACTTGGTAAACTTTCTTAATGGTAAATACACCAGCATTCCTCCCAGTGGGACAGTCTCTTCAGCATGCTAATTGGAAACGCATTTTCTTTTAAGAATGCAGTGTACTGCCTGATTAACACTGCACAATTAATGTTACGAAGGTGTAAGATTTGTTTTCCTTCATTTCTTTGTTTTATTTATTTATTGTTCAAAATGTCAGGGCGTTTTTTTTTTTTTTGGACCATTAGTTTTAAATGGCATCAGTTTTTCTATGGCTTTTGGGTGGAGTCGAATACAGACATGGGCTCATTGGTGATCTTTAGCATTGTGTGATGTTTCTGTTCAGTGCGATAAGAAATCATTACAGACCCATGGTCATGAATTATGGAAGTTTGTCTGTGTGGTGGTGAAAGGGGTAACATTTCCACATTATAATACAAGAGATGTCAAATATTGACAGTCTAACTAAATTAATTTGGTCTATTTTGCACATATAGACCAGTTAACAATGTTTATGATCCTGTATTCCGTCTTTTCCTTACCTATAACCATGTCTCTCGCTCACTTGCTCTTTTGTTCATCATTTCTTCCACCTCCTCCTCCCTCCTCCATAGAACAAATCTCCATTAAAAAAAAAGAAATATCCCATTTTCTCATTCTTGGAGCTTTTATGTGCTTCGCTTCATCCGTCTTTCATCCATCCATTATGGCTTTCTTGCTCGCATTTCGCTCCTCATACTCGTAGGTGTTCTCCATCTTTCTGGCTGAATGGCTTAGTTTCCTGCTAAGATATAAGCATTTCGGCGAGGTAGATAAGAGTCAGAGTGGGGAGATGGCCGCTATCGTGGAAAAAGACTGCTTACTGCTCATGTCTTTAAAGCGCCATTGAGATTTCCACCAAAAAAAAGGGCGTTCCATGTAATGGTAAGGCCTCCATTTTTACAGCGTATATAAATCTAATTATTCATGGGTACTGCAAAGATATTTATCAAAAAAACTGTGAAATTTTCTGAGAAGGATATATTATTTACAAGAACATGGGATGGGTCAAATTGATCATCTGTCAGCTTCGATTTTCTTTTTCCAGGCAGTTTTGCAAAGCAACGTCAGCACAGATGAAAGACATCTCACAAAGGCAAAAAGAAACCAAACAAATCTGTTGCTTGGTGTTTATATTCTCGGTTATGTTTACAGTAACGGTAGGTACAAATTACCACTCTGATACAAATGATACAGATCAACCGAATAAGAGATTAAACATTTAACATCAGGCTGCATTTCGTAGCGTGTACGGCTCATCCACCAAGACCCAAGTTAAAAAACAGTGTGGGTGGTGATGCAGCTCCTGTCTCGACGTCTTGAATAGGAAATAAATAATCTTGCTCTGTTTAGCCCTAGCCTTAGTTCACAGCGTGGGAAGTTCGAGTTTAACTTCGACTTTCGTGTTATACAATAAAAAAAAAAAAACGCTGAGCAAAACCAGCAGCAAATCTCAGGATTAACCGCCTATACTTACACGGATGATGATATAGTGTGCAGTTAGCCTTCCTGATTTATCTCGTGCTGATGACCTTTATCTAATTAGCACCCAGAATGCATTATTCATCAAGTGACTCAATTAACCAGTGCTAGTCGACCTAATGACAGCATGACAAATCAATTGTGCGCATTGTCTGACACTATGCAAGCTTTTAAAAGAGATAGAATGAGCTAAAAATGAAAGAGCAACCATTATAAATATCGTATCGGTCATTGGAGAATTGTAACCGGGAGTGGAAAGATACTCGAGTAATATTCAAACTACGTGAAGAGCTAAATAATCTTGAAGGATTCTTCTTATCCACTCTTATCCAAACTATGACTGCATGCTGCAGATTAAGCTAATGGGCCTGATTTAACATGTAAAACATTTCAGTTTAGCATGAAATCATTTAATCAGGATTAAAAATAATCTCCTGAATAATCACCATGTTATCTGCAGTGATGTTCTCACGCTTCAGTTAGCTCTATGTGGGTTTGAATATGGATAATCCACCAGACTGCAGTGAGGAACTTGAAAATGAGCACCCCTGGCCCTACCTCCATATCCTGGAGTAAACAAATGCATATAAAGTGAGGGGTCTGCTTCGCCTTGTTTGTGGAGGTCAATTTTCTTAATTTTCTCATGTTAATATGCTTCATGCCAGGTTAAACTAGCTAGCAATTCCAATAGCTAGCATAATTAGCTAGTAGCAAGTAAAATTTCAGCTAACACCAAGTATGGCAAACTGAATGATGTTCTCAGGAAAAATGATAATCTGGCAGTTTCAGATAAGGAACATGAGATGTTAACATGACTTAATTACACCAATTAGTTTGTAATACTTGGATACACTTACAAATAGCAACTTTTATCATAACTTTAGTACTTTTTTTTTTTTTTTTTTAGGCGGGACCATTCCACTTTTAGTTAAGATATCGACACATTATCTACACTTTCAGTAATTTATCCACCTCTGATTGGTCTGAGAGAGCTAAAAGCTGCAACCAGATTTATATTTCGAATAAACAGGGCACAATGGTAGTCTTAAAGCATGAGTGCTAGGCAAAATAAACGAGCACAAGGCTCAAAACTGAAGCAGGGAAGAAAGAGGGAGAAAAAAAAACCTTCTCAAAGAAAACCAGGTGAATATAAACTGTGAGTAAATGAGTAATGCGAATCAGGTGAGTGTTCAGATGCGCAGAAGTGGCCTTGTATGCTAGTGATGGGGACCTCTGGTGGTGTGGAGTGGAATTGTCAGGAGAGATTATAACAATTGTGACATACTACCGAAAGAATGAAAAAAAAAAATCACATTAATAATGTCTAAAGTTCTGTCATAAGACATACTGGGCCAAATGTATGTATGTATATAAGATGCTTAGTGTACCTGATAAGCTGCAATAATCTCTTGAAGTAGTGGTCAAAATGTAGCTTCCAAATGTTGGAAAAAATTAAGCTTTTTCAGAAAACTGTCAAGTGATGTCAAACAGTTTATTATTATTTATTTTTTTACTGCTCGACGAATTTGTGAGAAAAACAAAAATGTTCGACTAAGCGGTGGTGAAAACTAAGTGTTGTTAGTGAGTGAATATGAGGAAATGTATGAAATATTTTATAACCAATACTCCGACAGTGCAATGTAAATAAAGATAACAGTTTGTGTATTTTGGGGACGTTCACTGTTACGCGATGTGACGTCCTACTTTAACTCATGTCACACAAACAACTCAAATTCTCTTGATTTTCTGCCTCTGAGACAACACGAAGACAAACAATGTCCTCATCACCGGAGTTACACCGAGCTACCTTACTGATAATAAATCTAATCTGGGGAGCAAACTAGGCTAGTTAGTTAGCTCATACTAGCTAGAGCATTGTTATTGTTACAATTTGAGCATCACTGCTCTGGCAATTTTGTCAATTGTCACAAATAAATGCCAAAATACAATCCCCTCTGAAACTATTGGAACAGCAGGGACAATTCTATTGATTTCACTGTATATTGACTTTTGGTTTGAGATCGGAATTTCAGCTGATGGCACCTTTTGCTTGAATTCACCCATTTTTCAAGTAATCAGAAATATTGGAACATGTGACTGATAGGTTTTTCATGCTCCCCAGATGTACCTTGTTACACTGATTGCTTAAAGACTTATCAACTCTGAATGTCTACTCTTGGTTTGAGCCCCAGGTTTCACATATGGACACTGCAAGCCAACATGAAGACCAGAGAGACATCTATGGGAGAAAAACAAGCCATTTTGAAGCTGAGGAAAAAAAGGGAAAAGGTTTCCCTCTACCAAAGTGATGGAAAGGCCAAAGTGTGGAGAACAAATGGATCTACTCATTGCTCATGATCCAAAATATAAATACTCAACAGCCAAGCATGGTGGAGGTAGTGTCATGGCACGGCTTCTGAAACAGGCTCACTAATCTTGTGAGTGATAATCAGTCATCTTTTGATGATGTAACACATAATGCTTGCAGCAGAACAAATTCAGAAGTCTACAGAAACAATCTGTCTTCCAATTTACAGAGAAATGCATCCAGTCTAATTGGTAGGATCTTCATCAAGAAAATGACCCAAAAAGCACTACCAACACAACAACGAACTTCATCAGGGGGCACAAGTGGAAGGTTTTAAGGTGACCAGGTCAATCACCTGACCTTGACCAAATTGATCAGCATTTCACTTGCTACAAAGCCGACTGAACAGAAACGCGCACGTCTTCAACGTATAGCAAAAAATACCCAAAACAATAGATCTGGCCTTGTCGTTCCAATACTTTTGAATTGGACTGTACATAAACCTAATCACTGATACAAATGCATGGCTCAACAGGTGTACATACTGTATCAGAGGACATCGTCACTAGTGTGTATAATTAATCTAATGTATGCAGAATGTCGTACTACTGTACATTTCACAGTTAAAAGCAAACAAAAACCCACCAGGTTTAAATTAGAAATGGTAGAATGCTATGGACCTCATAACACTGGTTATGCTGGTCTGAGAAAAATACATACACACGTGTATTTTATTCACATTATGTTAGCACCCAGACTTCAGTAATCACCCACACACCAATTATTTCTCAATTCTCTTTTTGCTGACTTCTCATTTTTTTCCCCCACCATCCTCCCTCAAAGCACTTTTCATGCTGCCATGTGCACTGCACATACATCGCATTTAGACTTTGTGTGCCAGTTTTACATTTATTCTTTAGCAGAATGTAGCGTAATTGTGCTTGAAATACCAATAAAAAAACCTAGTACCACCGGTTGGAAAAGTCAGAAGTAACACTAACCTCAATTCCAGTCCCATTATGGGTACATAATGCCAGCAGCCCTGAGTATTATCGTATGTGTGAGCACGAGTGCATTTCATTTCACACAGCATACCCATTAAAATCGAAGTCTCAGTCTCGAGCATCCTCTTTTCAAACATTTCCAAACTAAATCAAGACCTAATGTTGACATGAAATTGAGCTGAGGATCTTGTTCACGGCCATCGGCCCACGCTTATTTATCTTTGCATGCAAACTGTTCAGTATCGGTATTTTCCCAAGCTTAAACCTCTCGATATTCTTATGAGGTTAACATGAGAGAGATTGCAGCACGACACCATAGCTTGCTTCCATTAAGGTCTTATTTCATGATGATTATTTAATACAAAATTGATATAGAGTAACCTGATACCAAAGGAAAGAGGAAATAAAAATAGCATGCACATGCAGACCTGCACAGCTTCACACATTCTGCATCGGAGCTCTTCTATACAATCTTCTTTTGTTCACAAAAAAAAAAAAAAATGGCAGATGAGCCAATGGAGATGTGAATATGGAACTTTCCAATATTAACCGAATCCCTGAAAGCTCTGCCTCCTTCTCCTCATTTCATCTTAGTAGTGTTTTGGCTTTCTGCTACCACCATCATGCTTCACAGTAAAGATGGCATTCTCAGGATGATGAGCAGCTTTGGGTTTCTCTTTTCTTGGGATAGGTTTTAGCTTCTTTTCTCGCATGAAAGAAAGCGTCCTCGTATTTCCAGTTATTTAACAGAACCAGAATTTGGACCCTGCACTGGCTGATTTCCTCTTGTCTCGTCCTAGGAAGACGTCACACCGACATCATCATTCAGTGAAAGCTTCTTAGTTTTGATCAAATCAAAACATCTATTACGTACGTTCGAGTGAAATCAGAACTACAAGACGTCTAGTCTAGCAGATAATAGTAAGAGAAGAAGAAGAACTGAGACAGAGAGAATGAGCAAGGACGAAAGAGCGGGATGATTAGGAACGCTCAAAACAACACTTACCAAGAACACAAGACAGTTTGGCTAGAGTACATCGTGACACAAACTGGAGACCTTCAGAATTGAGACCCAGAGATCATGGCTGAAACTCATCACCCTTCCAGAACAAAATTTGGAAGGGGTTTTAAAAAATTCCTTTTTTTAAGGTGGCTGTGGCGCAGGTGCTAGAGCGGGTTGTCCACTAATCGTTGGCGGTTTGATTCCTGGCCCACGTGACTCCACATGCCGAAGTGTCTTTGGGCAAGACACTGAACTCCGAGTTGGTCCCGATAGCAAGTTAGTGCTTTGCGTAGCAGCTCTGCTACCATTGGTGTGAGTGTATGTGCAAATGGCTGAATGAGACACTTTGGGTAAAAGCGCTATATAAGTCCTTTACCATATACTTTTGTTTTTCAGCTGGAGCACTTTCTCAATTCTTGATTATGGCGGATCAAGGTACTTGGAAGATATGATGTCTACAGCAGTGTCTGGGAGATTTTAACGACTGAAAACGTGTCAGGATCTATCCGTTTGAGTCGTCTCATACCTTGCCGCAGACCTGACTCTAAACTAGCTGAGCGGGATTTGATAGTGACATGCAACCCGCGGCTCTGAAAGTGGTCATTCTCACAGCACGGCTCACGGCGGAGCTCACGGAATCATTTACAGTACATTTTATTTCGCTTTAAAAGATAGCAAAAATAACTTGAGATCAAGTGGTCTTTAAAGCGGGTTTTTAAAAAAAAGTGTCGCGCATACCTCTCCACTTCGTACGACGTGATATCAAAGTGTTCATGTGCCATTAAAACACTTTCCCCAGTGTAGTCCTGTGGTGTTGACTGCAGACTTGGCTTCCTCTAGCCTGAAACATTTTCACACTCAGAAAGTCTTTACCATCTGCCTGCATCTCCTTACTATTTTTTCCAGGTTGCCAAATCTTTACCATGCCTGCGAGTTGAAAGAGACACGGCACGGAATGTGATACAGTACCAATCACGAGTGGTGTCGTATATTCATTTTACCGCGAGAGTGTTCCCGTGTGTAAGCATAAGAGTTTAATGCCCCCGAGTTATTGAGAATTTTTTTTTTTTACCTCTCCTGCCAAACCGTCGCTGGTGCTTGCGCTTTTGCATCTGTTTAGCATGTTTTGCCTTTCTGGTCGACACTGATCTTAGCATGCCACCACGCTGACCTTTTCCTCTCGTGAAGAAGTGTCACTTCATGCCGAGAGTGACCTGAGATAAACAGCAAGGAAGTGGTTTCTAATCTCACCGCATTTCCCCGCTCCTTACCTCCCTGCTGTGTAAGTGTCTTGAGGGAGCTTTAAGATATTATTGGTCAGTGTCAGAAGGAGATTAGCTGTCTGGCTTCGATGTGCAACCAGAGAATTACAGAAGAATGTTGTGTTCCCTGAGGCTCAGATGATGTAACGGCACACAAACCTCATCCCTATCAACTTTTTTTTAGTCTCATGGGTGACTCAGGCAAACGGTCTTTGATCGCTCTGTCTGTTAGTTCACTCGTATTACTCATATACATCTGCACACTTGCACCACTGTTTTTAGTCAGGTTGTTTTAAATTACAGGGGCTTTCATTCGTGTTTACATTGAAATGGACTTCTTTAGGATTTGTACCACGTGATTTACTTTTAAAATGCAGATGTTTGTTGGTTGTATCAGTAACCCCGCCCCCCACCGCCCCACCAGGTTAAAACTTGTTTAGAAGCATTTCCATCTGCAGTTAAAGCTGCAAGTCATCTGGGATATGTCTCTGTCATATCCAGTGTCTTCTTTGCAAAACTGCGTACGCTCTGTCAGGTAAGATGGAGACCATTTTTGGTTGAGAGGTATTTTTTAAAATCCTACAAGTGATTCTCAATCATATTAAGGTCTAGGCTTTTAGTAGACTATTCTAACACATTTGAACCGCTCTAGTGAAATTTTAGCAGTACACCTAGCATCATTGTTCTGTGGTAAGACGTACCTCCAGCTCAGTCTTAACTCTGAAGTATTTCCCTCCATCCAATTTCCCCCTCAACCCTGACCAATTTCTCAGGTCCTGCTAATAAAAACAACACGATGCTACCACCATCATGCTTCTCGGGATGATGAGCAGTGTTGGGTTTCTGCTCAAAGAAACACCAAAAAAATCACCACACTGAATGCTTCTGTGGCTTCTTGAAGTAAAGTTCATAAAACAACAACAACACCCCAAGCAGTAAGGAGTAGAGCACAGAATGTCCAAATGGAGTAGCGCTGAAGTTTTCCACCTGTAGCTCTTACATTGAAAGTTTCTTAGTTTCACAAATCTTTAAGACATCCTCCATGAAGTCTGCACCTGGTATCTGATATCTCTGGTGTCTATCCATTCACTTATTTATCCCAGGTGTTTCTCAGCTGTTTGTTGACGTCTCAGGTCATTATTGAACTGACAATTTGATTATATATACATTTTTAAGAAATGGGTTACTGATCGGAAGGTCGGGGTTTCAAGCCCCAGCACTGCCAAGCCGACACTGTTGTTCCCTTGAGGAAGGCCTTAACCCTCTCTGCTCCAAGGGGATGCTGTATCATGGCTGACCCTGCACTCGAAATTGCTTGGCGAAAAAGAAGTAGGTCTTTAGTCTTCCTTTGAAGACAGCCAGGGACTCAGCTGTTCATTTCACCTCCTGGGTGCAGGACACAGAACAGTCCTGATGCATGACGCAGTCTTGGTATCTTGAGGGATGGTGGGTCAAGCTGAGTCAAGGCCTGAAGGGAAGCTGATGCAGAGCAGTGTGTGAGAAGTGCTTTCGGGGAGGTGAGGGTCTGTTTTTGGCTTTCTAGGTGAGCATTGTTGGTTTAAATCAGATGTGGGTGGCTACAGGAAGGCAGTGGAGGGAACAATGTTATCTAGGTTAAAACATGGACAACATACAAGTATTCTGAGCAGTCTTTGAGTTTGTTTGTAAGAGAAAGTATTTTTATTTCATATTCTGTCCATTTTTAACCTATCACAAATGACCATGGCGTTTGTGTTGGACGTTCAATACGAGTCACAAAACGTTGACGACAACTAGATGCAAATACCAGGCAATTGCTTTATTGAGAATTTGTTAAAAGATTAAATAATTCCTTGTATTGTGGTGACCTAACTGGAAATAATTATGATAAAATAAAATAAAAAATTCAACCTTCTTGTAAAGTCATATTACATAAATCTTCAAATTTTCACTATTTTCAGCATTTACAGTATAAAAACTTCCACATTGCTGTATGAGAGAGCTTTGCAATTCCTCTGAATATGTCATGAAGACCCCGTGTAAAAACACCAAAGACCAGTACTTCCTCATGATATCTGTCCGTATGAAAGCTCACAAAGGTCCAGATATCATTTCATCATTAAGGACTCTGTACCTGAGGGGTTCTTTATTAAACTTAAAATATCATTGTGCCAGTAGAAAAAAAAAAAACCAAACACTTTTATTATGAAAAGTAGCATGAATAAGTGTAAGAAAACCTCAGTGTGAGTTTGCAGGAGAAGTATTTTGAGAGAGAGTGTTAATGTGACTGTTAGGTTCAAAAATAAATAGTGGTGGTGAGGTGCTGGTGGAGAAGAGAGGTGTAAAAATCTACCCCAAGAAAGTGCGTGGGTCAAATTTCTTATACTTTCTCATCACTTTTATGTAAAGGGGAGAAACAAATAATCATCTTTGCATGTGAAGTGTAAAATAATAAATTGAAACTAATAATGGATACATAGACAGATAGATAGATAGATAGAGTGCCAATACTTGTAGAGTTGATGGGTTGATAGATAGATAGATAGATAGATGATAGATATAGTACTTCATTAATCTACTGAATTAAATACTCTATTCAGAGCTGATGTAGTACATGTACTGAGGACTTACTACTGAAATAATGGACGTCATCAGTATTTACACCGTGTTAGAAGTCTAATTTCCTGTTTACACTAGTGTGTTTTCATTTTAAAACACATAACTGTTGGTGGCTGTGGTGCAGTTGGTAGAGTGGGTTGTCCACTAATTGTAGGAATGGGGGTTCGATTCCTGGGCTGGGTGACTCCACATGCCAAAGTGTCCTTGGGCAAGATACTGAACCCCAAGTTGCTCCTGATGGCAAGTTATCGCCTTCCATGGGAGCTCTGCTACCATTGGTGCGTGAGTATGTGTATAAATGGGTGAATGAGACACAATGTAAAGTGCTATATAATTTACATTTAACTGTTGCTACGGTTACACCTGTCGTCTAAACTACTCCGGAGACTTTCGAAGACCCCGTTTTAGTTTGAAAACTCCGCACTGGCGTTTCAGTGTAAACAGACCAAAATGTTTTGAAAACAAAGGCGTGGCTCCGCCCACATTCACCCTCTGACTGGGTTCTCTGGATCGTCGTGTATCCTTTCCTGATTCGTCAAGCCCCTACCGTATGACCGTGACGCTACCTCGATCGTAAACACAACAACACAGAGAACGACCCGCGAGCTTTGCTAGCTTGGTCGTCATTCTTAGCAGCCATTGTGCGGTTCAATTCTGTATTTTATAATCCTGCAGCCGCTACATGTGCAAGAGGCGAGCTATGATTAGATCAATCACCAACAAATCTCATTTCGAGCGGCATAAGACCTACACGGAACGCCGGTTTGGACTCGCAACGGACTTCCTGTTTACACGGTCATGTGACGTGCGTATTCGGTCGCGTAGCGTGGACGGAGATCGTTTCTGAAACACGGCGGAAACGCCAGCGTGCATTTTCATTTTAAACCGAAAACACACTAGTGTAGGATCTAAGTGCTACCAAGTTCTTTATGATCTCGAAGAACTTGGAACATAACCCACATCGTTAAGAAGGTGCATTAAGTCCTGAGCCACTGTCGTGCTCTTTGTTGTAGCTAACTCGGACGTCACCGCTGCGATTTTCCTCTGTTGCCATTGCATTTCCAGATGTAGGAAATATTTGTTTACTTCTTTGTTTGTCGTCATTTGACGTGCTTCTGCATTATAAGCAGGACATGCTGTTTTTTTTTACTTTCCCAATACTACCCACAAGTATGTTTTTGAGAGGGGGAGGAAATCAGATAACCCAGAGGAAACCCATGCGGACATGGGGAGAACATTCACGGAAATTCTGTATAGATGGAATCCCAAGCTCAGTATCCTGCTATTTTGGTGTTTTTTGCTTGTTTGTTTGTTTTTTTTATTATTATTTTAAAATTGTCATTAATTTTCTTTCTGACTTGCTTCTCTGCTTATTGTTAGGATGTGTATTGTTTATTTTATTTTTGTTCTTGTTTGACCTCTGTCCCTGTTTCTGCATTTTTATTAGGATCTGTGTGTATTACTGTCTTAAAGTGCCGTTTTGCCAGGTGGCGGCCAATTAACGTGGGTGGATTCCAGATTGGTAAACTGAGACAAACTTGCAAAAATGCTAAATTACTGTGATGATCACGACGAGAACTGTTCATGACACTGACACTCAACCTCACTGTATTCCCAACACATTAGGATGTTATTAGATTTTTACTTAGCTCTGGCCTACTTCTCATTTTTAATTTCTTGTCTTTGTGCTCTGGGAGCATATTTCAAGTCAAGTGTTTTTGATTTTCTTGATCTATTTGCAATTGAAAAACTCCTACATGGAGAGAGATATTTCAAACTTAGAACTTGCACAGGTAACGGCTGTCACCTGAATGGACGTCCCTGAGAAAATAACCTAAATACCATGACAGAGAACATGGCTCTGATGTTGTATTCCATTAAACAGACCAACACTGGCAAGTAAATGGCACACTTATATAGTGTTTTTGTCCAAAGTGCTTTACACTGTGTCTCATTCACACACACCAATGGTAGCAAAGCTGCTAACTTGCCATTGGGAGTAACTTGGGGTTCAGTGGGACACTTCAGCATGTGGAGTCACCTGGGCCAGGAATCGAACCTACAACCCTACGATTAGTGGACAACCCACTCTACCACCTGCGCCACAGCCACCCACATCTGATTAGAAGCTGGAGTGCAGAGTGATGTCCTCAAAAGAGTTTATCCATACTGGTGGGAGAGACCGAACGTAAATTCCGAATGCGTATATGTGAATTTTGTCATTGTTTTAAAGCG
>JAOUWY010000054.1:38741551-38753409 GCA_025728095.1 Prietella phreatophila | reverse complement strand
AGGGCTGGTCAAAATTACTTTGAACTCAGACAAGATTGGTCAGAATTCCCTTTGTGTGTGTTTGTGGGATGGGGTGGTTGGGGGGACTGGTCAGAAGTTCTTTGAAGTCAGACAGGATTGGTCAGAATTCCTTTGAACTCTGACTGGATTGGACAGAATTCCTTTGAAATCAGACTGGATTGGCAGAATTCCTTTGCATGGGGGCAAGATTGGTCAGAATTCCTTTGGGAGGGGGCTGGATTGGTCACAATTCCTCTTGTAGTAAGCAGTATTGGTTCAGGGTGTCTGGGAGTGCCAACTGTCAATAAGAAGATGAAGATGTTGAGCAAAAAGGAACAAAATGTTACAGATAGGACAAATATGGAGACAAAATCAGAGAGAGTTGTGACTTTGGCCCCAGTCTTGTCACAGCATCACGTTACATTTCTTGCCGTTGTCATGTGCATGTAAATGTAATGCATGTGATTTTTCAAAAGCAACAACGAAGCATGTTTCTAATAAAATCCAGATAATGGTAAAAGCACACATTCACATTTTGTGTTCTGTTCTTGATCTAGGAAACTTTTTTATACACAGTAAACAAGCTTGTTTCCTTTCATTCTCTGCAGATCAAGAGCTTCTAAAATTAAAAGCCGGAATGGAATTATTAATTGCAGCCAATGATGAAAAGGTAAATATCTGGCTTAAATAAATAAATAAATAAATAAATACACATATACATATATAAAAACTTAATTTGTTAGAAATTACCATGGTCTAGATAGTCTCATTAAAACATGTTTATAGGTTCTTCTTGTGTTATTCAAGGAGAACACTTGGAGAACTCTACATAAAACTTTGTAGTGTTCTTAGCTTCCAAAAAACGGGTTCTACTTGGAACCATTAAATGTTTTATGTACAACCCAATATCCAAGTGTTTTACTATCAGAAAGTGTTCCAAATACATTTTAAAAAGAACCCTTAATTATTCTTGAAGCATCCTGTTTAATAAGTGTGTATGTACAGTATGAACTGGATAAGTGTGCGGAACAAATTCTTAGTACATAGAAAAGTTCTTGGTTTGTCCTCTTAAAGTTTTGATTTAAACGCTACAAAAAGGGTTTATCAAAAAAAAAAAAGGTTTAAACTAGATTCCTTTTTAGAAGCAAAGGGTCTTTAATTATCCAATTAACCTTTTAAGAACCCATGAAGAACCACTGGGTAAAAGTGTGGTACAAACTGCAAATCAAAGGCATTTATTTCTTTTTTTTTCTTCTTCTACATAGAACCTAGAATCTGTCACCATCTAGAAACTTCAGCTAAACTGCCTTGGCACTTGGTTCTAAATAAAAAGAAGTGCTACTTAATGAGGCATTGGATAATTTGGTTCTTAGCCTCTTAAAATAGTTCTCCTCTGAGCCCTGTTTGATAGGAAGCACTTGATTGTAGGGCAAACAATGGAACTATTGTTGTTTAGGTTCCGCCAAGACTGAAGAGTGCAGCACCCTAAATGATTCCAGTTTGCTTTAGAACTCTACAAAGATGGCATCCAAGTAAGACCCCTTTAGAAAGCTAGAACCATTAACTCCCTCACACCACCCCATTCTAGCATGTGGAAGAGTAAATGAAAACCACTTTGAGCACACAGGACCTCCTGTTCCCGTCTGTGGACTCAGACAGCATGAGATATTTACAGAACCCCAGCTAAAAACATTTCCTTCAGTCCACACTTAAAGGTGCAGATCTGTGCCAAAGCCCGTCATGTGTTTGCAGTAAGCGAGACGTGGCAGGGTCTGCTTTAGGGCATCGCTTCAAAAACACACCCAGTTCTCTGAACTCTCTGCCAAATCTCAACTCTGCATTTAACCAATGTTCCGTTTAACCGCGCAGCCACGTACCGCGTTCGAAACGATCAGGGGGAGGAAAATTATTTTCAGATAATCTAAAGGATTGCATGATCCTCATAAAGCACTCAGATCCTTTCCATGGCTGCTAAAGTGTTGAAGGAGACAACGGGTGCTTTCAAATTTCTCTGATAAGACACGCAAATATGAGTTCTTTGGCGGTTCTTTACCGGTTCATTCAATGAATTATGGTTTCTGAGCAATCTTTCTGGATTTGGAATCATGTCCTTGTGTGCAAAGTTCACTTTTTTGTCAATGTTTTAGAAATATAATATAAAGGATAGCTATCGAAGCAATAAAACAACAGTTCAGTGCAACGCAGTACCAACCTGAAGTTGATTATTTTCCTATAACAGCAAGTCTTCCATTCCTCTTACACCCCAGCAAATTAATGTTGGGGTAATGAAACAAGTCACTTCCTGTTCTTGCTTACATTGTAATCGCTATAAACACTCGTTCCCTCTCTTTTTTCTCTCTGAAATCGCATGCTTGTCATGTTACGGAAACTTCCATAACGTAATAACATTCAAGCACGTTAATATAAACCTTTGGCCACTATTTCCTGAGCTCGCTGTTATAGAAAACGAATCAACGCCTTTTAGCCAATCAACCAAATAGCATCTATTGTGACTTATAAATGAATTCTGTATATCACTCATATTGTCTTTAATGTATGATATATTCATTTGCTTACTTGCTTACTTGTTTTTCTTTATTTATTGTGCAGGATCGGCGTATAGAGGAGCTTTCTCTTCTCCTGAGCCAGTGCAGACAATTCCGAGATGGCAAGGCTTTGTTTCAACGTGAGGCCCCTGAGCTATCTTACGCTGGCTCTAACTCTTTAAACACTCATTATTATTCAGCTGTTATCAATCAAGCACAATATTCAGTAAATATGAATCATTTAATAACAACCGAGGACTTCAGTGAGAAAGGTGTGTACGGGAGACAATTTACACACAAAAAAACTAAAATACAATTTTAAAAGGTGCAGTTGGTGACCTTTACAAGTGCTAAAATGTATGATTTCTGAATTTGAATTGCACAATTAATTTGCAATCTGTAAATATAAATAAACTCCTCCCACAAAGAAACAGAGCTGTTAAGCATGCCCATTTTCCATAAAATCCAACCGATTCGTCATGCATAGAATATATATATATATATATATATATAAAAAGTCTACACACCCACATTAAATGTGTACATTTTTGTGAAATTAAAAATTAAACCACGAACAGTCATTGCAGATCTTTTTCCATCTTTAATGCGATAATGCAATCAACAGCAACAAAGTAAAAAATGTTAAGAGGGGAAAAATATATGTATATAATTTCCAAAGCATTAGATGTACCATTGAGCAGCATGACGGCAACGAGTCAACATCAACAACTGGAGAAAATGGGACACCAGAGTGACATTACCGTGAACTGGACATATCTCCAACATAGATGAAAGTAAAAGAAGGAAACATATCAGGGGGCTGTCAAGAGACCTATGGCGACGTTAAAGGAGCTGCAGGAATATCTGGCAACTACTGTGTCAGTCTCTCATATTCTTCACATGTCTGGGCAACGGTTTTCTTCTTATAACATACATTCCATCACCCCAAACCAAGTGGCAAAACGTTTTATGTTCTGATGAGACCAAGGTCTTTTTTTGGGCATACTTCTACGTAAAAGATGTGTTTGGTGCAAACACAATACAACTTAACACCCAAACAACACCATACCCATGGTGAAGCATGGTGGTGGAAGAAAGCATCTTGCTATGGGGCTGCTGCTATTCAACTGGGACTGGGGCTCCAGTCAAGACAGAAAGAATCATGGTTAGTTCAATCTATTTTGACACAAAACCTACAGGCCTTTGTTAGACTTCTGAAAATGAAGAAAAACTTCACCTTCCAGCATGATAATAACCCAAAGCACAAATACAAAATCAACAAAGGAATAGCTTCAGATGAAGAAGATAAACACTTTGAATGTCAGAGCCCATATCTAAATCCTACTGAAAACTGGTGGAATGACTTGACGATGGCTGTGGAGAGGAGATCCCAAAACAAACACAGGGAACTAAATATTACACACTGCTCCTTTAATTCAGCAATTAATGTACATTATGTAAATTGTTGAACGCTTTGTGCTTTGTGTCGAAACATGGCAAGTACAATGGTATTACACTCTATGATTTGTAGAATTTTATTTATTTTAAAAATCCTTTCACTAATAATCTTCAGAGATGCCAGCACCACAGGCCAGCAGTGAGGAAGACAAGCTAAGTGCACCAGTGAAGACAAAAGCTCTCACTATTAAAGCTCATTCAGAGGTATACTGTGTACACGTCTTTGTTTCCGCTTACATGGAAATGCTTCTATCGTCATGTTCATAACCTAATGTTTATTGATCTCTCTTTTTCAGATGATGTCTGGAGCGTCCTCTCCGCTTCTCGCATGCAAAAAACCTGATCAGAAGGAAAATGAATCCCGGTATCACAATTTCTGTCTATCTTATTGCTGCAGTAATGCTAAGGGTTCATTACTGACACAAAGACATCGCTTTGTTGTGTCAGGTCGCAGCTGAGAAATCTGCCCAGCAGCCAGGAAGATCTGAAAAGTGAAGCACCACAAAAGGTGTGTGTTTTTATACACAAGGTATTACACTGTCAAGATTGATGGATGTGATTTTTTTATTAACAGGATGAAGCATGGTGGTGGCAGCATTGTGCTACAGAGCTGCTTCTCCTCATCTGGGACTGGGCCTCTAGTCAAGATAGACAGAAACAGGAACAGTTCTCCAAACACCAATGTTTCACCAGTGAAAATGGTGGCATGTGGTTTTTTGGGGGTTTTTTTTACGTGAAAATTGGACGGTACCCACGGTGAAGCACGATGGTGGCAGCGTCAGCATCACGAATGAGTCAAATGAAAATCTTTAAAGTGCTACATGAATTAGAATAATCTTTTCTTTCCTTTTCAAGAAGAATCTGTACACTTGTTAAGCACTGGAACACTTGGTTTTCACTCGACTCATCCTCGTACAAACAGATAAAAAGAGAAATCAATGAAATCACGATTGTTAATAGAAATCACGATTGTTGAAATGTTTCTGTAGTATTAGAGGAATGAAACACTTCAGGACACATCACACCAGTCCAACATTGCTTATTTTCCTATGACAGTTTACCCCTAAGTGCTTTATTCCTTGAGTACTGGGACGTATGTAGAAATTCTTCTCTGTATTAATCACACATAGTATTCGACACACAATGGAAACTGAAGTTAATGTTACATCTCTTTAGAGGCGATAAATTCGGCAGAGTTTAGAAATTCCTCTTCTTCCTATCATTGAACTTGTCATCAGAATAAGCACATGACTTACCTATACTAAATCCTAAAGCTTTCATTACTTAGTAAGAATATTGAAATGGTAATGACATGTGGTCCAGTGAGCAAGTCGCTAAGTGATGATTACGTAATGCCTCGATCAGTTTGTACATGAATCGTACAATCGTATAATTCCCTCTTTTGTTTCTAATCTAACTATAATTCTGATCTTGTCTCAATCCCGTAGCCCATGATCGGGACTCCTGCAGAGCCTGCTCGCTCGGACGAGGTACCGTATGACCGATTCAGGTTTAATACCAGTACAACTATTACACGAATTCCAATCTCACTCAGATGATAGCGTCAGTGCCATCAGCTAAACTCTCTCAGGATTACTGTTCATGTTCTGTTTTCTCCCAAAAACAGGGTTCTCAGTCCAAAGCGGAGAACGGGTCGTGTATCCTGATAGACGGTAATAAAAGCGACGGCTCAGAGCCGAGGTCTCAAGAAGGCAGCCAGGACGAAGACATTAACCTGAGTATGAGCTTTAATCACTCTTATACACCATGTGTTGCTTCATCTATCTCGGGTCTGAATCACACTTTTGAATGAATATAATGTGGAAATCCTGAAGAATGAATGCTCTGATATATGAAAGAAAGAAGGAGATAGCTAAGCAGCTAGCTGGATAGACAGACAGACAGACAGACAGACATATTTTCTGCTTTGTCTAACAGTTCTATAAAAAAAAAACACAAACAGCCATCATTTTTTATTTTTATTGTTGCTCTTATTTTTGTTTTTATTTTATATTATTCTTTCTTTTGTTTGTTTTTTTGTCACTGAAGAGGTCACTGGCATTGTAGGATAAAAATGAGAAATTAGATAAACTATTAATGTTATATTAATACGGCAAGAACCAACAATGCACTTTTCCCCCTTTTCTATGTGTTGTTTGTTTTGTTTTTTTGTTTGTTTGTTATTTGTTTTTCTTAACTTAACATTTAGCCTTAAATGAAAAAAAAAACAACCTAAATAAATGAATTAATAAAACAATATTAAAAATACATTATTTAATTCATTCATCTACTTTAATGAACCAACAAATGAATGAACGAACAAACAAACAAACAGATGAAAGAACCAGCCTGGTATCCCCCTCCTCTCTGTATTGGGTAAATGAAATCCATGTGTTGCTCTGCGTTAGGATTTACGTCTGTCTTTGATCAGGTAGAGTAGCTGGAGGTTTCATGTGAAGCCCGGGTTGGTGCTTACTATCACTCCTTCTCTCTGTCTGTCTGGAGAACCAGACCTGAGGCTTCAGCTGCGTTTCAGCTTTAACACAGCCCAGATGTTTGCACATGTGTCAGTGCGCAGATCAAAGAGCAGCATTTACTCCGCAAACCGCATGCTATCAGGTGTAATTTCCTTTGAAGACCTCGTGTTCTTCTAAACTCTTATTTTATTGCGTTTAAATTGTGGTTTCATTACGCGTCGTATCAATACAGTAAGTACATCACCACGGCAATGTTTTCTCCAGTCTGATTGGTCAGATGTTATAGTTTCTGTAGTAACAGTCCGTTCACAGAGACTTGTCCGGTGGACGCTCGGTGTAAACAGATTAAAAAACGGGTTCTCTAAAGAGATGTTCATTTAACATATGTGGAAGGAGTCTCCAGTGTCAGTGCTGTGTAAACTGTATGTAAAGATGTACCTTTAGGTTTTTCCGAATTCTTTAAAAAATATTTTGTGTGTGTGTGTGTGTGTGTGTGCTTACTATCTTATTAAGTCGTATTATCTTCAAAAGACAGAGAGAACGAAAGAGAAGCTGCTGTGTGACAAGCGAGAACCGGAATGTTAAACACAACTATAAATGGATCAAACGTACAATGTTTTGTTTGTTATAACAATAAATAAAACAGTTGGTCAATTGCTGTGGTATACGAGGAATAAAACACTTCAGGGCACGTTGCTATACAATAATAATCACCCATGCTGTTGGTTGTTTCATCTCCTGCGAAGACATGCACTTTATCTATATTAAGTAAACGAGGTCAAAGGTTTTCCGAAGGTCTGACCAAAGGATCTGCGGTGTGAGATTTAAACATTTTAACGTTGAACAAACCTAAGATTAGTGCTATTATATGTGATTTATGCTTTAATAAGAGCACAGGCTTGTTTACGTTCCACACGGCTGTACTTCGGCTATTTCCCCGCTATTTTTGAAACTCTGGAAAGACATAATGAGTACGTTTAATATTCCATTATGTGCCTAGCCTCAGAACTATTCCATAACAGAAATAGCTTCAGTGATAGCATCACACGTCATTTCATGTGCGAGCTCACCTTCAGAATGCAGTATAATGACCTTCTCTGCGGTAGGTCTTTCTGCGATTACACCTCACGCATTTTATTTACGTTTCCTACAGAAAAGGCAGAGAGAACGGCAAACCCGAGCGCTTGCGATGCTTCACCCACGTCGTCTGGTGTGGATTCAGGAGAACATTCCCCTGTCTCATTGGAAAACCTGAAGAACAACAAGAGCATACGCAAACTCTGGGGGAAGTGAGTGAGGATCTGCGGCTCTGCATGCCTGCTTCTAACTGAACCCTATAGCCTGCAGGGGTCAGAAGATTCCGCACAAAGTACCTTTTTTTTTGTTTGTTTACGCAAAAGTCTGTCATTTTTCTATATGATCTCCATTTTGTTCAATGCAAGTGTTCGGATTGCTCTAGAAGGAAAAAATAAGTTTCATTTTTAAGGTTTTTATTTGACTCACACTCATATTTTAGAAGTGGATCAATACTTTTCCTCCCAATCATTGGAACACAAATAAACAAACAAATCAATAAATAAATAGAAAGCTATTTAAATAAAATGATATGTTCCTGAGCCATATTTTTACTACTACTACTACTACTAGTATTATTATTATTATTATTATTATTAATAATAATAATAATAATAATAATAATAATAATAATAATAATAATAATAGTAATAGTAGTAGTAGCATTACACACACTTTTCTGTGTGTGTAATAAAACAAAATAAAAGCCATTTTAGCCTTTCAGCACAAACAAACAAATTAATGAATGAATAAACAAAAATGTAAACAAAGTTAATTAAATGCAATAATAATATAATAATAATAATAATAATAATAATAAGAAGAAGAAGAAGAAGAAGAAGAAGAAGAATAAGGAAGAAGATAGCATCCTTAAAAAACAGCATTACAAAAATAAAAATAGAATATAACTCACAAAAGCTGAAAGAAAGTGATAATAATTAAATGAATGTTTTCTACAAAGGGTTAGAAGAGAAAGCATTAATTAAGAATGAATTAGTCGCCCCTTGTGGTTGAAATTGGTATAACAGGTCGTCTGCAAAGAAAAAGGAGGAAAATCATACCTTTTAGACATTTCAGGTGGACAAACACAAAGAAACAAATAAATAAATTGAAAGAGGATTTTTAGCACAAAATTGTCAAATTGATGCTGTAAATATATATCATATATTATATACATCATAAACAGTTTATTTATGTAAAAGAAGAATAGGAGTGGAAAAAAAGGTGTGCAATTTTCGTTTGAATTCATAACTAATCCAAGAGCAATAAAAAATAAATAAAACATAACACATTTAAAAGTGTATATAGTATATTATATATTGTATTTTCAACACAATATGTCCTTTAGTCACTTCCTTATGACCGTGTTATTTTGCCATTAACTAAGGAAGATACTGTAATATGTATTGGTTTAGATGTTGTAAAATGTTTGCATTTCTGAGTCGGTGAACACTGATTTAAAGACGTGAACACGACACGAGTCTGTGTTTAGGATCAGGAGGACGCAGCCGGGGGGTCTGGGGCTTGCCGATGATCTGGAGCCCAGTGAGTTTAGGAGAGGAGGATTTAGAGCCACGGCTGGACCACGACTGGCTCGAACTCTTGATTCGGCCCGCTCAGTCCGGTAGGAGTCCAGATTTGACTTTATTATCTTCAGGTGGAACATATTTCAAATGAATAACGTGTCACGGTTAATTCTATAAACAAACTAGAACTCCTAATATTTTACACGATCACATGTATGGTTTTCACCATTTAACACCATGCTACATATTGTACTCGCTCGATGATTCATAATAAAGTCTTAATATATAAATTTTTATAAATTTTAGAATGAAAACCCGATCCTGTTCACTGAGTAAATGCACTCGGGATTGTTATTTCCATCACTCCTCAGAGACATGACGGTCCCATTCTCCAACTGGACCACGGAGCAGGTGTGTGGTTGGCTGGAGGACTACGGACTCGGTCAGTACGTCAACTTGGCGCGTCAGTGGGTGATCAGCGGGCAGACCCTCCTCTCCGCCACACTGCAGGAATTTGAGAAGGTTTGATTTCCTATAACACGGCTGTGATTACCTGCGGCCGATAGTCAGATCTAGCTCTAACTCGTGCGATATTGCTTAAATATCATTCAAATGATTGTTACAGGAGATGGGCATCAAACATCCGCTACACAGAAAGAAACTGCAGTTGGCTCTCAAGTCGTTGAACAACAAGGCAATGGAGAAATCCTCTGAGCTCGATCACATCTGGGTCACACGTAGGTACTTTTCTAATGTTGTTAATTAGGGTAATTTGTTGACTACGAACGCGTATATAAGATTTCACTCTGAATACGCACATATTTATTGAACAGGTTAGTCTGCTGGTTAAAATATTTAAATTATTAATAGCAATTTGTATAATAACATATGGCATTTGGCAGACTCTGTTATCAACTTACACATCTGAGATGTTATGGGTTAAGGGCCTTACTCAAGGGTCTAACAATGGCAGCTTGGTGGTGCTGGGGTTTGAACTCATGACCTTCTGATCAGTAAATCCAATGTCTTGACCACAGAGCTACCACTGCCATGGATGGATGGAAGGACGCATTGATGGATGATGGATGGATGGAAGGAAGGATGGATAGATGTATGGAAGGAAGGAAGCATTGATGGATGATGGATGGATGGAAGGCAGGATGGATAGATGTATGGAAGGAAGCACTGATTCATGATGTATGGATGGATGGAAGGAAGCATTGATGGATGATGGATGGAAGGATGGATGGATGGTGTACTGACAATCTGTTTAGTATAGCATGTGATTTGGGACATGGCCAAAGCAACTCTGAGGGTATAATTTATCTGATACGATGCCCTCTGTATGAACAAGTGTTTACAGAATAGCTTTATTACATACTGCAGTTTCGTGCAAATGTTTTTACACCCTTACTTGGTGGTTTTGTAGATGTGAATTAATTGTTCTCCCTAAACACAATGTTTTTTCCTCTTTTGGCTGCTCACGATCAGGGTCACAGTCGTTCGTACCCATCAGCATATTTAATTCTGGCACAGGTTTTACGCCGGGTTCCTGACCCAACCCTCCATATTTTCTGAGCGTAGGACAGCACTGAGGGTGCACTTTCTCGTGCAACCCTCCAGTGGCTGGGATCGGTTCTCTGAGCAGCAATCGAGCTCAGGCCGTGGTGGTGAGAGTGCTGTATGCTAGGCACTAGTCCACCACAGAACCTCCCTAAACACACTGATAGCTTGTTGTTGTTTTTTTTTTTTTACTTTCAATCTCCAGCTTTTTTGAAAGGTCAATATTGAAAGGTCAGTATTTTCATTGTTAGTGTGTGTGAGAGGTTTTTCACTGACTGTTCTGCTCACTTCAAATTTTGAGAACTTCTTATGTCTTAAGTCTAAAGTAACACTAAATAAAGAGAACAGGTGTGTAAGTGTGCCCCCCCCCCTCAGGCTGGCTGGATGACATCGGCTTACCTCAGTATAAGGACCAGTTCCATGAGAGCAGAGTGGATGGCAGAGTGCTCCAGTATCTCACAGTGGTAAGTCCAGTAACTGACCAACATAGCCATAACACGATACAAGCTTTTATCTATATTAACGTTGCTTTCATCATAATCATCTTCTTACAGAACGACCTTCTGTTCCTGAAGGTCACCAGTCAGCTCCATCATTTGAGCATCAAGTGTGCTATCCACGTCCTCCACGTCAACAAGTTCAACCCACACTGCCTGAGGCGCAGGCCAGGAGACGAGGTGTGTGTTCACGGTCCACACCACATCCACTGAATGACCAGACAGAGGAAATGATGGAGTAAATAACAAACCGCATACAAATATGTACTTTTTTATATTAGCAGAAATATAGGAAAGGATAAAATAAGTTAAAAAAAAAACAAAAAACACTTCTTCTTCTTCTATCGGCAGAAAATAGAAATCATACGATATAATTCAGATCCGCTCAATTGTATGGATATTAATTAAGAAACAGCTTAATAAAAACAAAATGTAAACATGTATATTCACATAAAATTGTTTACATATTTACTTACTTGTTTATTTATTTACAATAACATATGAGAACCTCATTGTTATCCCTAAAGACGTATAGTATTTGATCAGTTTTTGCAAATTATTTTCTTTTTTTTTTTTATTTATTACATTTTTTCTTTAAATGTATCATTATTTGCACCATTTAAGAAAAAAGGGTGTGATGTTATGTGATGTTTATTTTCTAGATAATAAACATACAATATTATTGAAATTCTCCAATGAATTAGATAATCTACTTAA
>JAOUWY010000054.1:38454040-38466034 GCA_025728095.1 Prietella phreatophila | reverse complement strand
TCCAGACCTTTTATGTCCTTAACTTGTCATGACATAATGAGGGATCAGGCCACACCTGGCCATGAAACTGCTTATCACAGTAATTTTGTTATTATCTTTACAAAGCATAAGCTTCTTAAAATGATATCTCAGAAGAAGTGACTTCTCAAATACTTCTGCATAAATTTGCTCAGTGTAATTAGCTTAAACTTGTCATTACACCTGTGCCTTGTCTCTAATTAGCCAGGTAAATAGTAATCACTGAACGTTCAACAGTGAAGCAGTATAAGATGCTACACAGGAAAATGTCAGAGAGACTGCACGTGCCGAGCAGGTCTGAAACACAGAAAAAAATAAACCCCAAACAAACAGAGACTAGAATAAGGACTATAAACACAGCAGCAGTAAAGCTTTTTTTGTGAATTGTTTTGCTTTGGGTATTTTTTTTTATGACTTCCTGAAATCTCAACTGCCTCTCCATCCTCACGCTGGATGTAAATCAGCTGGCTGAGAATGGCAGAGGGCAGGACGGAGAATGTTCAAGAGATAAAAAAAGAGGACTTGTTCCATACCCACGGTGCCCATGAGATGAGTCTCCAGAGGGCCTTAAGACTTTGAGCTGCTTGGAAAATTGCTCAAGAGGAAAATGGGCTGTGGAGATATACAAATATGCAACATGTGCAAATTGCTTCCTAAAAACTCCATCAGTAAAAGAAGGGGGGAGGGGGTTAGCAATCATGACATTTACAACCATAATAAAAGCTCAACCTGACTTTAAAGTGCAAAAAAAAGCGCAGCAATGCTGCAATAAAAACCATTGTGAGAGTGAAAAAAAAATGTTGCCATTAAAGTGTTTATCCTGACATATCTCACTTCAGTGTTGATTTGCAATGGACATTTTAAATATACTCCTCTTTATCTACCTCTGTGTAAGATCTCGGTTGCAGATGAATGTAACCCAACAGATGCGAAATTCGCCGTGCATTGGCCTCTAGGGTGGTTCATTAAAAGAACACTGTAAAGTGCAATGAAAACTATAAAGGGGGTGGGGGGGCATCTTGATGGAGACTGTGCTGTGTGATGCAATAAGCTTATGGACATTGCATCAAAACATAACATCAAGCGTGAGACAATGACAAGAACGGGCTTCTACAAACTGAAAGTCCATGATGAAGCCAGAGATTCAGCCCCAGGCATGCACACCAACCCCCTCAGGTAAATGTATAAGGAAATAATAATAATAATTTTTAAAAAATGAACATGGCAGACAGTAGACACAGCGTATCTGGTGCCCTCAGTCCTTGTATCACTGGCATGGTTTCGTTTTATACTGTCCTGCCTTGAGTGCCAGCTGGAGAGGCTTGCTCTCTATCTGTGGACACTTGTATTAAGGCTATGGAATGTGCATTTGTTGCAATGGCGGTCTGGAATGAGATCATGTTTCCGATTCTTTACCCTAGCCATTTACAGCAGGCTTGTATGGTCAAAGATGTGGGTGAATGTACCATCTGAGATCTTCCACTACACACGTGATTGCAAGAGCCTGTTCTCTACCACCACATACCCATAGAAAAGAGCTTGTAACTCACAATTCTGAGACGCTCATAGATAGATAGATGGATGGATGGATGGATGGATGGATGCTTTCTTTTTTCTTTCTGTCTTTCTTTCTTTCTTGATCCCCAAGGGGAAATTCAAGTCAACCTGTTGGGGAAGGAACACTCTTGGTCCTATCTTTGATGCTTTGGTTTGTAAACTGAAAATCTTGTCTATCCAAGCTTATAAGTAAAGGATCTCAGATCAGGACCTTCTAGCTAAGTATATGTTTTGTCTCCATCTTATCTTGTCTAGCATTCTGTATGAGTTGGGAATTCTTGGCAAAGGAAAGCTCTTCCCTGCCATCAGCATTTTCTACTGGGACCAAAGGTGGTCATGGTCAATTCGCTATCCCACCATCCGAGGCAATGTGCCTACAAGATCCAGATGACATATCTTTTGGTTGGACGCAGTAACACTGGAAGGTGCACTAGATGCACAACCAAGTTGTGTAATTATTTTATGCAGATGATCTTAACAAGAGTACTATTAGGTACTGCTTGAACTGGGACAGTTGGGTTAAACAGGAATCATTTGGTGTAACTGAAGACTTAGAAAGGTTTCTGTGTTATGACAACAGGATAGTAAGTGTTCAGGTCTCAATTCACGCAGACTTACATGTCGATGGATGGCCAATCAAAGTGGTCCTTCAAGTGTACAGGATTCCTCCTTGTGGTCACTCACGACATGTGTATATTCTGTGGGTAAGAGCCTGTCTCTCCACTCAAATCTGGTGGAACGAAACATACCCAGAGTCAGTGGGTATTTGCCTGTGACCCTAAGGTTTGACAGTGACTTCTCCATTACCTGGCCAGCTCCATTTAACTTCCAACCCAAAAGGAGAGGCTAAGGACAGTTTGGACCTGACTCTGACCCATACTCTGGTGTCCCTTGAAATGTACTATGGCTGTGATATTCGGTGTTTTGCCATTGGCACAGGTGACTGGAAGAGCTCCAGCAGGATTGAATGGGAAGTGCAGTGTAGGCAGGGTGGCTCAGAGGTGCCCTTGCAACATCACCATTCCCATGTGACATTATCGGGCTCAGGTTCAGTGAATTCCCACTGAACTATGTGAAACCACTAATGTTGAAGTGATTATTTTAAAATCTGGTTTCTGAATCATTCTGTCCAGTGTGCCAAAATTATGTTTCACTCATGATCGGTTGTGGCTGGAAATATAGTATAAAACCTGTGGATGGTGTGCTCATATTTTGAGCCAGTGCACTGAATCCAGATAGTGAATATGAAAGAAACACACACACACACACACACACACACACACACACACACACACACACACACACACACACACTATCACACATTCAGAGCCAATGTGTCTGTCAGCTCTAATAACTCTAATGGAGGCCACAGTGATTAAGGCTTCCTGGCTGCAAGTCTTTTTTTTATTTGTTCACAAGGAACTTCTCTGCTCAAGGCCATGAAGCTGATGTGTGTGTACTGCAGTGCTCCAGAGCTCCCCATCCCCCAGCAATGAGCCCTGAGAGGCACACACTCCTTCCAGGCATCCCCATACCTCAGGCTTGTCCTGGGGGTCGAGACAGGTTATCATCTTCCATGGAGAGAAAGCCAGGAACCGGCTGAGTCCCTGCACACACACTGATAATGTGGGTAGTGAGAGGGCAATTAGTGGTAACAATGCCTTTACCCACTCACTCACACACACATACACACACCCCCAACACACACACACAGACTCATGTGCAAATGATTTATTTCTTCATGCATGTATGATCACTGGTCATACATACTGCATTTACTATTCTACTGTAAGTCTGTACTTTTGCACTGTGTGTGTGTGTGTGTGTGTGTGTGTGTGTGTGTCTGCCCTGTAACAGACTTAAACATAAATAAAGCTTTAAATAAAGAATAAAAGTCTTGTGCTGTTGCAGCAGTGATAATGATGGTGGAATTTTTCACGAAACCTGTTCCTTAGAATGTGGATTGAGTCCACCTCGCTCTGAGTCCACCTCGGCCTAAATCCAAAACAAACCCCTTTAAATAACTAAATTAAACAGACATTTGTCCGTGAGAATATAAAATAGACCCCAATCTGATTGTCAGATTCATGTGTATGCTCATAATAAATAACCCTGCCCCTAGAACCCCATACATCCCAAACCACCGACCCACCCTCCCATTCCCCTTGTGCCATAGTGGACACGGCCCTAGCCATTGTACTGCCAATGGATGCTCTTTAGGCCTCACTTTTGGACGCTAGACCTGAATAATGACCGCTCTGGGGCCTTGAAGAACCCGCTAGCCTTAGCTAGTCGGGTAGCAGCTTGCTCCAGATCACAGTGTTTAGCATATTTTGCACATTATACACTTACACCTACGGAAGATTATTATTAATTTTTTTTTATTCAGGATTAAATTGGCATATGGAAGTTGTAAAATACTACAGTTATTAGCCAGGAAGAAGGGAAGTGATTACAGTTAGGAAGTACATGTACTGTACAATGTCTCGACTTTCTACTCGCTACATTTTTACATTGTAATAGCACTGTATATTTGTAACGTCAGAACACGACATTTTAGCATCAGACCTTTCCAAATTTAGAAAACCTTAACTTGAACAAATGAAACAATGAGAATGAGACCTAATGCATGCCACTGTAAGTATCTACTGCTAATAGACTTTGTATGTACAGTGGATGTTGATGTTCTAACTCTGTCAGATTATCTGGGCATCTCCTGTACACAGCACTCTTCAGGTCATCCCACAGATCCATCCATCCATCTTCTATACCACTTGCGGCTGTAGCGTAGGTGGTAAAGTGGGTTGTCCACTAATCATAGGGTTGGTGGTTCGATTCCCAGCCTGGGTGACTCCACATGCCGAAGTGTCCTTGGGCAAGACACTGAACCCCAAGTTGCTCCTGATGGCAAGATAGCACCTTGCATGGCAGCTCTGTTACCATTGGTGTGTGTGAATGGGTGAATGAGACACAGTGTAAAGCGCTATATAAGTGCACCATTTACACTTACTCCATTTCAGGGTCACGGGAAACCTGGAGCCTATCCAAGCAAGCATCGGGCACAAGGTGTCATCCCACAGAGCTTTGATAGGATTTAAATCTGCATTGTGGTTGGGCTGTTTCCAAAACCTTTTGTTGATCTGGAGGTTTGCTTTGGGTCGTTGTCGTGCTGGAAGGTGAAACTCCTCTTCATCTTAAGTGTTTTAAAAGAAACGTTAAGGCTTTGTGCTAAAATTGACTGGTATTTGGAGCTGTTCATGATTCCCTCCACCCTGACTAAAGCCCCATTCCCAGCTGAAGAAAAACAGCCTCGAAGCATAATGCTGGCACCACCATGCTGCACCATGTGGATGGTGTTGTTTTGGTGATGTTCTGTGCTTTTTATAACCAACATATCTTTTGGTAAAATGTTCACCTTTGTTCTCATGAGACCAGAACAGATTATTCCACATTGTTTTGGGAGACTGGATGCCACCCTACCCCATGGCCCAGACCTATGAATTAGGGAGATGGTTGCCACATGTAGGCAGCAACTTGAGTACTTTCTTCAATTATTTTAATGTTGCAGTGTGCCCCTTCTCAGCCTCCATGGCCAATTTTCTCAGGATCTTCTCACAATTTTAGAGGCACAACCTGCTCACTGTGTCACTGTCGTGCCATATTTTCTCCACTTGTTAATTATTGTCTGTAAAGTGTTCCATGGTATTTCCAATGCCTTGAAAATGTCTTTGTAAGCCCTTCCTGGTTGATATTGTTCAACAGTGAGATCCCGTACTTGCTTTGTAGGCTCTTCGTGGCCCATGGTTTTCCCAGTTGGATGTTAGCAAGGAGATGCCAAGAAAATCCTATACGGAACAGCTGTACTTTATTTCTGATTAATCAGTCACTGTAATTGATGGCAGGTGTACACTAATTAGCATTTAACATGAGTTTGAATGTGATTGGTTCATTCAGAACACTGCCACATTCCCAGTTATAAAAGAGTGTGCACACTTATGCAACCCTGTTATTGTACATCTTTAATCTTTCATTTATTCCCCCTAAAATGATTCTTATTCTTATTTTTTTTACATTACAAAAACCTGCCATTTTAACAGGGGCGTGTAAACTTTTTATATACACTGTATCATGGTTTGTATTGTGACATCTAGCTATTAACTTTCAGTTTGTTTGTATGGTCAGAGTTATTTAGCATGCTAGTCTGTTAGCATTTTGAGCCAGAAATATGATGATGCACTTTGACTTTCACCAGAAGATTCAATTACAGTCACTGAACTTTCACTTTTTATTTGGGGTATTTTTACCACCTCTACACAGGTCAAACCTTCTTGTGAAATATTCATAGGAATTTCACTGAGCGAAAGTGATTACATCCAGTGAAATAGGAAACATTTAGAACGTTAAAGGTGTACTACTAATCTCAAGCAATCATAAATCCATGGCACATGCAAATTTGGAGATCGAGTACGATTGTACCAGTTTTTATCTAAATCCAAAAAGTTCATCCTAACCTTTTGTTACTGGAGGATGGTGTCCTAAAGAGAACAATATACTCCATTTTGTCTTTTCTTTTTTGGTGAATGCCAATAATGTCAAGTGTATCATATTTGATATGTACATACATACATCAATATCATTCACTCTTTCCTGAAAAACCTGCTGTATACAATCTACTACATGTCTTCTGCCCCTTGTTGGTTAATCTGTGCTCTTCAGGAAGACTTGTTGTGGGCTGATTGGCATTTCCAAATTGTCTGTAGTGTGTGAATGGGTGTGTGAATGTGTGTGAAATTGTGCCCTGCGATTGGGTGGCACCCCATCGAGGGCGTTCCCCGCCTTGTGCCCCGAATTCCCTTGGATAAGCTTCAGGCTTCCCCGTGACCTTGTGCAGGATAAGCAGTATGGAAAATTGATGGATGGATGGATGGATGGATGGACTTTTAATAGTTTTTTTTTTCACCCATTCACCTCTTCACATTTATGAAACATGTACACGACTTTGTTGATTGCTTTGTTCAATCAAGGTCATTCTGGAGATAGTGATCGTCTCCAGTCTTATGTGTCAAAACAGCGAACACAAACATCAAGCCATATTGCCTCTCAGTCCCAAACCAGCAGCAGCGACTGGAGTCAGATGAATGAGCTCTGTTGTTTGGGGAAATCATAATCATATCCTCAGATTCCCTTATGGCAGGCAGATGACTTTATCAGGCCAACTCGCCGTCTGTGATGTAACATCAGGTCGTATCTCTTAAGCCCTTTACTTGTCTGTGATTCTTGTTGTACTCTGAACGGGGGCAGCCAGGCTGCAAGAACTGAATTTAACAAATCTAATTATCACGCCTTAATTAGTATCAGGGGTAAAACCTCGACGGGATACCTGCAGACTTAATTTATATCCGACACATTGAGGAACAAGTGTTAATGTGCTGTATTTATGATAATACCCCAAAGTGTGTCGAAGGAACCGGAGGAAACTCACCTCATCACCGCCGTTAGACATAACAATGGAGGAGCAGCAGGTAATTACAGACCAGAAGTGTGCTGGGATCGGAAATCCCAATGCTGGCTCAAAATGAAATGTAAAGAGGAATAATCTAATCATGTTTCAAATCTGTCATTAAGGAATAATGCTGCGAACCATGGTACTTGGAACTCGGAAAGTACCAAGTCCAGTTCCGGTGCTTCTACTAGGATGTCCGGAGCAAGGCCATATTTGTATGGCTATTCTAGCAAAGTCCTGGAGATAATAATTACAAGAATAATGACATTATCCAGCCTTCACATTTAAAACTAATCCAGTTTAAATTCTAGGATGCTTCGATTTCTTTGAGGCTTCTCAGTGAAAAAGTGTTATGAAATAAACTTGATAAGCTGCAATGAACCATTGAGAAAGTTCACGCCTGAAGCTCCACCTAGTCTCCTAGTCAACTTCCTAAAAATTCCTGTCTCTAGTGACTAATTATTGCACACCCTCCAACTTCCCATGTCCTCCCTACTATTCAAAAACTCATAGCCACGAGTCTTTCAGTGTGAGGCTTGGCTGTGTAGCCTGAAGCTGAACCTACCCAAGAACTCCAGCCAAAGTTCTCAGACTTCTCCTCCCTTTCTTACAATCACATCTCAATCTTGTCATTTGGTTTAGGGCGTGGTCTACAGCGTGTGTGTGTGCGTGTGTGTGTGTGTTTGTGTGTGTGTGGGAGTACTGGAGCAAGCCACCATGTCCAGATAAGTGTGCACGTTGAGTCATTCTTGATAATAACTTGCTAAAATGTGTGAAAGTCTCCAACTGATCGATGTCGACTCGAGCGAGTTTGCAGTAGGTGCTGAAACTGCGAGGCTTCTCGCCATCTTGTTCCCACACATTTTCATGGTTAAGTTTCTGCACCAGTGATCGGAAGGTTGCAAGTTCAAATCGCAGGCCTTTAACCATCAACTATGTTACGTGTAGCACGATTACGTGTAAATAGACAGCAGCATTCTGTATTCCAATTAATACACACAATACAATGTCATACTCATAACGCAAAATTGGGAAAGATAGTGGTAGCTCTGTGTTAATGGTTCAGAAGGTTTTGAGTGTCTAAGGCTCTCAGGACATTGAATTCTCAGCCCGGGGCTTGGATTGTATTCTTCCTCACTTGTAAGTGGCAAAAACATCCGACAATTTGAACCGTTTCAAGATGATCAATACAGAAATTTGTGTTGTGAAACAATGTTTTTTTTTTTTTCACTTCAACCACAAATGCACCCTGGCACATCTAACTACACGGTATATGAAACCCTTAACTGATATTCAGTCTGCATGTTGTAGCAAAGAAAACATGCTGTGTGTTACTGTTAAGGACAGTGTTGACTCATTGCTTGAGGTTCCATGCTTGTGCTCTGTCTCAATCTGATGTCTAGCATAGAGCCGCTGTTGTTGTGGAACATTCATATTTCCTGTTATCATTTGCGTTATAGCAGCTATAAACAGTCATTCCTTCACCAGCCTCTGTTGTTTTTGTTGTTGTTGATGTTTTTGTTCGGGTTTTTTTCTTTTCACTCTCTCTCACGGCTTGTCGTGTTATGGAGAAACCGTCCTAACGGCTTTCTTATGTTGGAAAACGTAAAGTTACAGCTTTATTTCTGACTGTTAAACCGACAGATACCAACCGACGCCAACAAACACGTGTGTTAGCATTAATCAGCATTTGTTTTAACAGACTGAACATGTCCGATCAGCATTTTTCGGTCGTTGAACGTCTGAGCAGCGCGGTATGACTTTCCAACAAACTCTGACGTAATCCGGCCTGGGCTCAAAGCGGTGCCATGACGATTTACCAAGAGTCCCTGAAAACTCCATAGAAACGAACGCCCGTGCGCTTGGTGCTAGCCGCGCTAAATCATCGTTGTTGGTAAAATGGCAGATTTCTGGGATACATCACGTATGGATGTGTGATTGAAATAAAACCGTTTCTTCTGACCCCCGGTGAGGATCATCTACCCTTGTGTTTTGGTTTTAATCGGGATGGTCCGCTAACCGCGTGCCATCGTCCGTATTCCGTTTCGTGAAGAAAGACAATTTACATTTGCGTGAAAACATTGTTCATAATGTATGAGCGAATAATAGACTTAGTTTACCGCATTGCCTAGCTTCAAATGACTTTCTCAGAGCTGGTGAAACTGCCTGGAGGCAAACCGAGCAAAATTTTGAAAGCTCTGCACCTCCTCTATCTGTAGTTCTCTGGAGAAAGGAAAATACGCTCCCGGTTCCAACCTCTTTCATGTCTCTACATCTTTTCAGGCGAAGAACAACACTTAAAGACTCTAGTAACAGTACAGTTTTGATTTGTGGTAAAAGGATCATCCATTTGATCCTTTTACGCCTCCATTGTTGGTGTCTGGACAGTGTGAACATGACAGATGTTTCCCAAAATGTCAGAATCCAGTCGCCAAGGTTGGATGAAACCCTGATGAGTGTCGGCGTTGGTCAGCGTCTGTCGGTGCAGTGTAAACAAGGCTTTAGAAAGCATTGACACTGGAGACTCCTTCCAGAAATGAAGGAGTAAATCGGCATCTCCTTACAGAATACCTGACCATATTGATGACTATACATGTTGTCTTGAAATCTGTCCAGGATTAAAACGATTATTAATAATTATACCGAGCCAGTATTAAGTTCAGCTTTTTTTTCTGCTTGGATTCTAATGATCATATCATTTTCCTTCTCAATGTTAGATTCTTTAACCTTTAAAATAAAAATAAAAAACCTGACAAATGAGTGGCTCTGAATTCTTTACAGCTGCTGTGTTAAGATGACACAGATTCTTCAGATTTGCACAAGGTGAATTTTTAAGAAAGGTGGGGAAAAAAAAAAACTGAACTAAATGTACTCCCTCATTGACCACAAACGCACCTCGTCACGTACGAACCGGTCCACGCAGCTGCTGAAACTAGGATATTGACTGCTGCTCGAGGACTTTCGCAATATTTCCAACATCAAAGAATGTGGTTCATTTATCAGAACGACACGAGATGAGGTCAAGCACGAAGGGCAGATTCTAGGTCATTAAAGAAATAACGCTGGCTTTGAGTTCCGCTATCAAATGACACGATTTCTTGAGCTATTTTTTATTTTTAGTTTTTTGGTTGTTTTTTAATCAAAGGAAAGACTTTGCTATTTTTCTGTCAGGTTAAAGAATCAGATTACAGTAATTCGTGTCATGGATAGTGGGCTGGTGTGGAACACAGTCATGCTTCCGTAACCAACATAATTGGGGTGATGACTGGTGAAACATGACAAGCATATTCGGAAACGTCACGCTCGTCTCTGCTCATCATTCACTCCTCCCCTTCCCAGAAAGGACAGAATAATTTCTTTGAATGCGCAACTTTCACTTCTGGGTGTTTTTGTTTGTTTGTTTGTTCGTTTGTTTGTTTAAACCAATGCTTTAGTAAACTGAATGAATAAATAAATGATCTATAAATAAGACTAATGGAAATTGCTTTGTAATACGTTCCTAGCGCAATTGTAGCACGTCTATTCTATTTCTCTTGTGAGTTATTAGATCTCCTATAGTACGTGGAATGTGGAGTCTTTGTGTGTGTGTGTGTTTGTGTGTGTGTGTGTGTGTGTGTGTGTGTGTGTGTGTGTTAGATAAAGCCACAAGTCCAGATACGTGTCGAGCAAGTCTTGATCATAAAGAGTTAAAACGTGTGAAACTCTCCAACTGATCACGTCGACTCGAGCGAGTTGGACGTAGGCGTCGAAACTGCAACACTTCTCGCCCCCCTTGCATCTCCCACACATTTTCAGGATGCTTAGAAATCACATGGTTTGTCAACTCCAGCGTACACGTTCTCCGCGAAGGTCTAAAACGCTCCCTCGGTTTTCCAATTACGAGCGCAGGCGTCGACGGAGTATATTTATAGCGCGTTATGAACAGACGAGTCGACTGAATACAGTTGCAAGGCATTACACCCGCGAACTACATTCGGCTCAGTGCGTTTATAATGCGTTATGAACAGAGGGTTTGGTTCAGTTGGTTTATTTTACATTGTGCGTAAGACATGCAAGAATTCGAATGTGTTTTATATCTCGATATTACGACGTTCTGCGCTCATGCTTTGTCAAAATCTATTCGCGAGTTTGTGTTAGAGTCTATGAAGTTGTTAGGCATGCTATGTCACTCACTATGAATGCATTCATACGGCGTTATGAAAACATTACTTAAAGGAAAACAGCTAAATACCGTTATAATGCATTATGAACTGAATACAACATTGGAGTAAGCATAAGCTGCATTTACATGGACAACAATAATCCACTCTTAATCTAATTAAGACCATACTCTGATTAAGAAACTGCCATGTAAACACCAACCTTAATCTAATTAAGGTCATAATTTAAGTAAGCTCTAATCGAATTAATACAGGTGGAGTACTGCTATTTTAATCGCATTATGGATGTGCATTACAGACATGTACACACCTTAATCACATTATTACCTTACTTAGATTAAGGTCAATCATTAGATTATTGCTGTCCATGTAAACATAGTAATAATATTTGTGATGCATGTATATTACATTATGAATACAGGACTCATCGTTAATCTGATTAAATACAGTATATTTATAATAATGACCGCTCTGGAGTTTGCAAGTTCTCGCCGTGCTCCTGGGGTTCCTCCCCTAGTCCAAAGTCATGCAGTGCAGACTGGACCCAGAGTTTCCTGGCATTGGCTCCAGACTGCTCCATGGAAAATGGATGGATGGATGGATGGATAAACTCTTGAATTTCCCCTTTGGATCAATAAAGTATCTATCTATCTATCTATCTATCTATCTAT
The DNA here is from genome assembly GCA_025728095.1 of Prietella phreatophila. NCBI lineage: Eukaryota > Metazoa > Chordata > Actinopteri > Siluriformes > Ictaluridae > Prietella > Prietella phreatophila. The sequence continues at coordinate 38,454,125 of JAOUWY010000054.1, read as the reverse complement.
CTATCTATCTACAGTGGGGGAAAAAAGTATTTGATCCCCTGCTGATTTTGTACGTTTGCCCACTAACAAAGAAATGATCAGTCTA
>JAOUWY010000054.1:38390564-38400885 GCA_025728095.1 Prietella phreatophila | reverse complement strand
CTCCTTCTTCAGGGGCGCGGGGAACCTGGAGCTTATCCCAGGGAGCATGGGGCACAAGGCGGGGTACACCCTGGACAGGGTATTATTATTATTATTATTATTATTATTATTATTAGGATGAAACGAATGCCTCTGCTGAACGTAAAGTCAGTTTCAGGTCTGAATAAATCCAGAGCATCTTATTTACTCTGTTTCCACTAATAGAGTCATTGTTCCCCTCGTGTCCACCAGCTTTCACTCTTCTTTATTCCGTCTTGGAATGAAAGAAACATTGAGTGGGGCCACAGTGTCTGCCTCTTTATCTAAAGGCTTGTTTTGCACCCATGCCAGTGGCTGTGAAGTGCAGCTCTGAACACTGTATGGTTGGATTAATCTGGGATGAGTCTATGAAACCAATACCTCCAGTGGACAAGTTTATCCAGCGCCTGCTTTAAGGGCTATTGACTCTGGCTGTGTTTGGCACGCTAAGCTAAGCTCTTTTCCACATTCTATCACTCATCGGCCCTTAAAGCCCTATTTCCAGCATCGGTATAGAGTTGGTACACGCTCTGAAATATGATTTATCTGCAGCGCAAAATAGATCTCCCCCAAGGCCTATAGCCACCTCCATAAAACCGGTACAGTACGACGCATCTGGAAACGGCACAACGGAGAAGCTGTGGATCAGTAGCGGCGTTTTGTGTTTTTTTTTTTTTTTCCTTTTGGAGGTCATCATTTGTACTGATTATGAAGCGACAGCTCCTAGGACTTGCTGTTTATAAAATCCACGAGGCTTCCTTCCTTCCTTCTCTGTCTTTTTTTCTTTCTTTCTTTCTTTTCGATGAGTCTCAGTTAAATAAAGTCGTTCCCGCTGAGTGATGGATGGACGGAGAGTAAAATAATACTTCCTGGTGTACACCAGGCCGCACGGGGTTTTTTTTCTTTCTTTCTTTCTTTACCCATTCCATCCGTCATCACCACACTGACCTTGTTCGTGATCTGTTTGCGCTCAGATGAGCTAGACGCTTGGCCGGTGTTGAAAGGAAAAGTCAGCGTTACATGGTGAGAGACGTTGACTGGATGGATGTGAGGGAATTGTTCGGTCTAGAGAAGATTGACTTAACAATAGGATGCGAATTAAACCTGTGGTGCATCTTCACCACAGTTATATTTCACATGGATGCATTAGTGAAGTTCATTGTAATTCATCTTATATTACTATGTAGAATTGTTCATAGGGCTAGGACACATCCGATCCTTTCACGACAAATGTCCTAAACCAACTTATTCCGACATACATCAGCTGCCATGAAGGCTGCTTTAATCAGATTTTATTTAATCTACTGACATAATTCTGATTTAAGTGCCATAGATGTCTGTTGAGATTTTTGAGAAGGTTTTATCAACCTACTCGTATAGCTTCTAGTTCTTCAGTGTATGTCGAGTACATAATGATAAAACCAGGCTCGAACGTAGTATTCACAGTGTCGTAGATGGTCATTATGAAATTCCCTGTAAAAGAAAATGTACATAACGCTGTTATTAATGTGTAATGATTGCCATGGTTATAACCTTCACTCTATGACAGTGTCGTACAGCGGGTATTCATGTCCGAGTTTTCAGAAGCTGGTGCAGAGATTCTTTCGGAAGAGTCACCTTGGTTCAAGTTTGTACTCAACCTAATAGTAAGCTATGTCGCGTTGTTACCAATCGATGACATGGACAAAAGAGAAGGTCAGTTGTCACGAGGTTTGAACGTAAGAATAAAAACACGTTGATGAAGAACATTCTGTTTAACTCAGCACTTGGTGAAAACGTTGACGGTACATGGTGCGTAACAGTTACGCCATGAAGGTTATAACGGTGATGATTACGTAGCTCATACAGAGTTATTTACATTATAAACACAGAGTTATGATGTATGCTCTCTTGCTCTTACTGTAGGTGAAGTGAGTTGTATTGAGAACTTGTAAGTCCGTTGTCACGGAAGGGTTATGTAGGCATTATGTAGATGTTTGAACACTTAAGCGATGTTTATTTGTTTTCAATCAACTATGAGGAAACACCGAACTGATGGTTATTGCACGCTTACTGTGCAGCAGAGTGTTGTGTGTGTGTGTGTGTTTGTGTGTGTGTGTGTGTGTGTGTGTGTATGTTGAATCATATTGGACCGTATCTTCATCAAATTTGAACCATATGCAACCAACCACACCATGACTCTCGAATGATTCAACAGCACACAGTGTCCCCTGGTGTTTGCAGAATACCACTGATCCAATCCAAGCACTAATTATCTTCTTCATATCCACGTCTCATAACCATGAACATGTAATTACCCATGAGCACCATGTCCAAATGGATGCTGTCCATGCTCAAACCTTAATGCAGGACCAGACTGTCTAGATCAGAGACGAGTGAGTCTTCTGACCTGTAGCCAGACACCAGGAAGCCGTTGGGCTGGAACGCTGGTGTCGTGTATTAACTGCGGATTGCTCAGGGACACTTTCACTGGCTTGAGTTATTAGACCGTTATTTAAACTACCACGTTCCAGATAGCTTTATTAAATTATGTCATTATTCAATAAATTAGGCTCCAGAAGAGTTGGAGGATTCGTCGTATTGACCACATGTGCATCCTTGACTGGGTTTCGTTGCCCACTATTGTGGACATATTTCCAAAACACGGATTGCTGGTAGCCGCGGGATTTCCAGACTTTTGTCAAAGCAAACGATTGGCTTTAGCGCTCTGCTGACTCAGCGATGCTTTTTGTGTGAGGACAGGCCACATGAGAAAAGCCCTGTCCTGGATCTAGGGCAACCTAAATCCTTTTACATCACTGCTATTGTGGAGGGTCTATAATAGCATTGTATTAGCATGAGGTAGTGTAGGATAATGCTAGGCTCAGGGACAAAAATAGGACAGAAAGGACTCCGTCATGGTGTTTTGGGGGAATCTAGGGACCGATGTCCCTAAGCTTGATTTAGTCGATTTTATACATTTCTCGGAGCTATGTTTTGAATATACATGTCATTATATAATACATTTTACAAAGTTAGTTCTGGTCCACTAATTTGGCATTCCATGAGTGCTTATATTTAGGATGACCACACTGGGACGGTTCACTGTCTGTCTCGTTCCTCTTGTCTGCATTTGCCATGTAAAATTCCACTTCGTAGTTCGAAACTTTTACCACAATAGACTTAGCGACATCATCACACAACATGGCAAACGATGCTGTTCAGGAATGTAACTTTTGATGTCAAATATGACCGCTCATCAGATGAAGATGAAAAGGAAGGATTTCACCATCAGCATCTTTAATGGGAATGTACAAATCAATGTAAGCTAGCCAGATAGCTGACATGTAAGAGTATGGCTTCTTCAGTATCTATTAGCAGCACAAAAATAAACAGAACAGAACGTTTGGCAACATTGTGTCGGAAATCTCACTCGCACGATGTTCATTTATTGTTTATAGAACTGCTGTATAAAAACAATAGCGCACTCGCAATCGTTATTGGCTGTGATAAGCTCCGGCAGTCGCTCTGCGGCTTTGTGCCCATGGCGAAATCACAGCCGTGATGATATTCAATACAAACGCTGTCTCGCTCGTGCGGTTTTGCTTCCCTACACTCGAGCATTAGGTACCTGATTTTTGTAGGATCTTAAATTGAACTCAGTGGAAATGACAAATGATGTGCCGAAACTGGAATCTGTTTAAGATGTCATTAGGCAGTTCGAAATGTCCAGTTTGAAACGTGCTTTTAGCATCTGTATAGTAGTGGTCTTCTTGTTGTCCGTTTTAGTGACTCCGCCCCTTCCTACGAAAAATCAAAAAGCATAATGTTTAATTTTTCCATACATAGCAAACTAACCGTTAGCAATGTAAATGGTGCACTTATAGAGTGCTTTTATCCAAAGCACTTTACATTGTGTCTCATTCACTCATTCACACACACACACACACTGATGGTAGCAGAGCTGCCATGCAAGGCGCTAACTTGCCATCGGGGGCATCTTGGGGTTCAGTGTCTTGCCCAAGGACACTGCGGCATGTGGAGTCACCCGGGCCAGGAATCGAACCTCCAACCCTACGATTAGTGGACAACCCGCTCTATATATATTCCCAGTAGAATGACCTGAACCTTGCCTTACTGAGCTACAAAATAGAACCAGATTTCTGTACAAGCTGAACCGGAATATTTCCTCATAATTTTATTTTATTTTTTTTTAAAGGATGATTTTATTTACAGAGCTGTCAACACATCTAGCCCATGAGTTGTCATTTTTCATGATTAAATTCAAATCTTCCTGAAAAATCATACATATCTTAAAATAGAATGCTGTATAAAGGACTCGTAGCAGCACTGCGGCGCTCCTAGCTTCGTAAGGGATTCTACTAGCATGTCAGATGAACTTTCAGGATTGTAACAAACCCAGAAACTGATAACTGATCTAATAATATTTTCAATGATAATGAGTCTGTATTGGTCACGTATACATTAGAGCACAATGAAGTTCTTTTCTTCGTATACCCCAGCATGTTAGGAAGCTGGGCTCAGAGCGTAGGGTCAGGCATGATACAGTACCCCCTGGAGCAGAGAGGGTTAAGGGCCTTGCTCAAGGGCTCAACGGTGGCAGCCTGGCAGTGCTGGAGCCTGAACCCCCAACCTTCAGATCAGTAACCCAGAGCCTTAAACGTCAAGCCAAGCCACCACTGTGCCATATTTGACGCCTATTCTTGTCAACTTTTGTGAAAGACACGGATGTTTTGAAAGATAGATCCATGTGGCGTCTCGCTGACACCGATTCTGAACTCCAGTGATGTATCTGAGGTAGAAATTCAAGACTTGGCTAACGCTATGTTCTCCAGTTGCAGTTTCCAGCAGTACTGGTTCTTTCACAGTATTTCTGAGGACATTTTAAATTTAATTACCAAAAGAAAAAAATAATAAACCCACACATTCTGACTTCGATCAAGACATACGGATCTAAAAACGGTATCGTGTTATACCCCTAATAACCCAGCTATAGACACAGCTGTTCCCTTCTTTTAAAAGCACTTAAAGCATAAGACGCATCCTTGTGGAAGTAGCACCGCCACTGACTTCGATCACACCAACACGAACTGACGTGCTCTTGGCTGGAATTCACAATTTTGTCCAACATTTTGGTTTAAGTCTTGGCAAACACAATGAAGAAAAAAAAACCCAACTGACTGGAAAAGAAGAAGAGGTTTGTACATTTCAGGCATCAGCTTATGGAAATAAAAAAAATCTGCTTTAGTTGTTTCATTCAATGATCTGCTGTTGAAGACGAAGAAGAAAAAGAAGAAGAAGAAGAAGAAGAAGAAGAAGAAGAAGAAGAAGAAGAGGAAGAAGAAGAAGAGAAAAAAAAGCAGTACAGGTGGCACTTATCATCCTGCTCTTCACATGGCTGGAGTATTGGCGTCCTATTTTCCCCAACATGTTATTCCCATAATCCGCCAACACTTGTCACTTTAGTTTAATGGATGGCTCTAACCATTTTCAATGGCATTTCTTTGTAGTGTATAATGAACGCTGGGCCGGCGTGATGAATGGAGTTTGGGCAAGGAGAACGTCAGTTCTTCCATTAGGAGAGATTCTCTTCAAGTGGCCAATATTGAACCAAACCCTCAGGCTATTAGGTTGATGCATGACACGGTCTATTTCAGTTATGCTTTAATAAGTGAATATTTATCTTGCATTGTCTGAGGAAAAAGGAAAAATGGACTAAAATAAATGTACGAATCAGAATCATTTTCTAGTTATCCTGATGTATGATCCTCTCTCTGTTCCCCTCTCTCTCACTCTCTCTCTCGCTCTCTAGAAAGGCTTTAACATCGCTTAACACATATTTTATCACATATTAATACGTTTCCGTAAACACTTAGCAAACACAACAGAGCTTCGCATTAATCTGATTGTTTCTGCCATGACATAATTATTATGGCTCTAAACAGAGTGTAAAATTCGAACCGATTTACGGAGTCGCTGCTCTGCCGTCCTCAAGTGCCAGCTGATTTAAATATAAACAGGCGCCTAATGAAAAGGACCCACACGATCCCGGGCAGGAGTTACTTAGGCGGCGAGTTAATTTGCCTACAGCACGATAATCACACCCTGCTAAAAAAGACATTCATTTCAGTGACCAAGTGAAACGGAGTGGCGCCGTGTCAGGTGATTAGTCATTCAGCCCATAGCTGCTCGCCGCCTATTGCCATGGTAATCCATAGCACCTTGTAATAACCCTTTATGGTAATTCACTCCAGCATGGCCACGAGTAGTCAAATGGCTTTCTAGTTCTTATGATCTGCATAATGGTTTTTTACTACTTGGACCTTGCTTCATAACACTGTAATAACTCATAAACCTGTCTCGGTAGATGTCATAAACTGTCTGGTAATACACCTGTGTTATATTAGCATCTTACTTGAAGTTCTTTTCTTGATCGCTTGGACCATACGACCGAAATGATCCTACTGTCGTAATCTCGTCATAAACGTGTCACCTCTTTTTTTTGATCGCGTCACATTTTCTTTGATCCATGCGTCATAAGACTGACATAACCATGCCGTAATCATGTCATGGCAGGTGTAGGTGAATTGTCACGACACTTCATGCCCCTAGTGATTAGTCTCTGTCTTAGCATTACTTGAACTCTGGATCATAAGACTGACAAAATCAGGTAACGTTTTCTTTGATCCATGCGCCATAAGACTGACATAACCATGTCGTAAATATGTCATGGCAGGTGTAGGTGAATTGTCACGACACTTCATGCCTAGTGATTAATCCTGGTATTAACATTACATGAAGTCCGTGCCATAAGACTAGCATAATCAGGTAAGGTTTTACTTGATCCATGCGTCATAAGACTGTTATAAACATGTCATGGCAGGTGTTATACACTGTCATGAGAGTTTACGTCTCATTATAATGTTTACATAACCTGTCCAGGAGTTAGTGTATGTTTTATAACAGATCTTATGAAGCACACTTAATGACAACTGCCATAATGCTGAATAGCGTCCTTCCTGAGACCTGACATCAACGCTGCATAAACGTTTATAACGTCTTAATCCAACGAGAATCATCTCACATAAAGGTAGCTTTCGTCAAGCAGGTTCATAAATTGTCCGGAGTTGCTTACGTAGGTGTTATGTAGCGTTATAATACTGTCCTTGATAAAATGTTAAACTGTGAATGTTCTTAAGTGATTTTGAATGATCAGATATTCTCGTGCAAACCTAGCCGTATGTTGTACTCGGTAACTCTGACAGGTTTTGCACCCCATCCGTCTCTGTTCTTCAGCTTCCTTTTAATAAGTAAACCCCATGAGCTGGAAATGCTAGACAAGGACCCCTGTTATGACAAAAAAAAAACCAAAAACAACAGAAACAGTCACTCACACACCTTGCCAAAAGCATGTCGAGGAAGAAAGGAAAACAGAGGAAAGAAGGGAGGAAGGAAGGGACGACAAGCAAAGCTAGACCTAATGTTCTGTGGGTCAGCCAAAGGCTTGAGTAAGCATCAGAGTGCTCAGAGAAAACAATGACAGAGGTCACGGCACCATTCAGCAGTCCATCAGCTCATGACAGGGATAAAGCATGACTTTCCTTCTCTTTTTGGCTCGTAAAAGAGTGACCATGTTAAATACACCGGTGTCCTCGTAGTTGGAGTAACGCCAGTGGATGGCAGAGTTCTCAATGGGATTCTCACTGAAAGTTTGGGGCAAGGGTTATCATGTGGGCTAATTTTGCTGACAGTGGTGTTTAAAAGTAAACATGAAAGAATGTACTCCCGCGTAGTGAACGACAAATGTTAAAAAAAATTAATAAATAAAAGACATTGTTTTTGGAACGACTTGTCTGCTGTCCTCTTTTTCTTCTTCTTCTTCTTCTTATTCTGGAAATATATTTGGAAGCATTGATGTCAAGTCTACCAAAGAGTTCATCTGTATACTGAAAGGAAAATGATCTCTATGTGAACCCTGAATCATAAGACTGACGTTTCCATGTCATACACATGTACCATATGTGTCGTAAGCTTGCTTGCTTTATTTATTTATTTACTTACTTACTTACTTACTTATTTATTTATTTTCTGAGAACGTTTTACTCGAACCCTGAATCATAAGAATGAAATAATGATGTGACGGAGTGTGTTGTTCCCTGCCTCATAATACTGACATGTCATGACAGGTGTCATAAGCCACCCATCGGGGGGCGGCTGTGGCGCAGGTGGTAGAGCGGGTTGTCCACTAATCATAGGGTTGGAGGTTCGAGTCCCGGCCCACGTGACTCCACGTGCCAAAGTGTCCTTGGGCAAAGCATTGAATCCTGAGATAGCAAGTTAGCGCCTTGTGTGTGTGTGTGTGTGTGTGTGAATGAGTGAATGAGAAACAGTGTAAAGTGCTTTGGATAAAAGCGCTATATAAGTGCAGACCATGCAGTAATTTTGCTGTGGTAACACTTCAATCATAAGGCTGAGGTGACCATGACATCATGGCAGGTGTAATATACTGATGTCTTGACCCCTGCGCTATAGTGACATAATAGTGTCATAAACGTGTTATGCCAGACAACAACACCACCATAGAACTGTTTACGTTGTTGCCATGAGACACTGCTGTCGATCAGTGTGTGCTCTGACGCGCCCACACTTTTGTTTGCATATATTTCTTAAATCTACCATTGGTTAAAATAAAGAAAGAAAGAAATAAATAAATGACAGCTGTTTAGTATTTATTTTTTTCCTGGTTGGTTTATTTATTTATTTATTTATTTTGTAGACTTGTGCTACCCCAGGCACTTTGATTAAAACGTTATAATGCTACTACGCAGTGTCTGTTGTGCAGACGTTTAAATCCACCTTGGCAAGACATAATGACGAGCGTTCACCCGCTGTGAGGTTTTAATACAGAGATGTAGGGGTTCTCAGCTCGCTGCTGTAGAACTAAGGAAATAGGTACCAAATGGGTACCAAACATTTTTTTTTTTATCACCGCAATTATCATCAATGCCCATTAGCGTTGCGCGTGTACCTTTGCGCGTGTAGGTGAAGCTTTTATACATTTTTATATCCAAACCACACAAAGGCAGGTTTATTATTAGACATTGTGAGGTAGGGCGCTAGTGCGTGCTCGTTTTGGCTGAGGTAGGGTTTTCACCACATGGTAACCATTGAAGGTGCTGCGCTAGTTGCTCTTGGATCGCAGCGCATGATAAAAAGCGTGGCTAGCCAAACCAAACAGCCACGTGTGGCCAAGTTTTCCCTCTCACATGATACACACTCGATCATGATAGATTAAAGAATAGAAACAGCACGAACCGTGAAGAATGTACCGCTGTGCATTCAGGTCCATGAAGCAGCTGGTTAAAGGAAACATTTTGATAGAAGTAGCCAAATTGCTAATTACTGTCAAACAAAGATGGATATTGCGTCTTTTAATACTAAAACGCCTACGATATGATGACAAGCGACAACGTACTTTTAATGCGGTTTAAAAAAATAATCATTTGTAGTATTTTTACTCAAACCCTGGAGGGTGTGCAGATTTTCCAGGTACGCGGTGTACAGTAAGTAGCGTTTTCGCTCCAACACTGGGGGCTCGTTAAGCGTCAATTACAGTAAAGACCATTTTTCCTTCAATTTAATTAAAGTACACATGGTGACAGTGTATTTAGACAGGGATTATTTTCTACCCCACAGGAGAACCGCACAGCATGTTTTATTCCAAATTAAATGCTGTGCTGTATTTCGCTGATATGTTTTTTGTTGTTTTGTTTTTTTGAACACGTGCTTGTACACAGTGCCCACAGTGCCCCGCCCTGACACAGTCTGTCAGGGGGGGATACAATTACAGGCCTAAGTGCTTTTGTAATGGCAAATTATGGAATTCAAGTAAATGTAAGCTTTAATAACAATATTTGTTTAATATTAAGATTATAAATATATAATAGGTATCATTTACATCTGCTGTTAGCATTTTAAGATCTTGAAATTATAACATCTTAAAAAAGACGTTAACGTATGAAGTTATACGGCTTTATCTGAAGTAAGAGTAAATGTATTTATTTATTTACTTTATTATTATTATTATTATTATTATTATTTGTAGTAATAGTGATAGTAGTAGTATTAATAGTAGTATTAGTAGAAGTAGTAGAGTTAATAGCTAGTAGTAGAAGTAGTAGTAGTAGTAGCAGTAGTAGAAGTAGTAGTAATTCTAGTAGTAGTAGTAGAGTAGTAATAGTAGTAGTATTAGTAGCAGTAGTAGTACTAGTAGTAGTTGAAGTAGTAGTAGTAGTAGTAGCAG
>JAOUWY010000054.1:38186153-38196467 GCA_025728095.1 Prietella phreatophila | reverse complement strand
AGGAGGTCTGGGGTTCAAGCCCCCTTGAGCCCCTGTTCCAGGGGGCGCTGTATCATGGCTGACCCTGCGCTCTCCGAAGCATAGTCTACAATATCGTCGGGAGTAGCCTCTCTGACGGCTGACTTGTTCGCACCATTCTGTGTAAAATCTAGACAGGATTAGCTGAAGCTCATGGTGTGTAGCTGCATGACTTTTTGCCTCGTGCTGCTCGCACACGATTGGGCGATTGGATAATCGGTCAGGAGTGTGTATGAAAATAAATGTCTCGGACCGCCTGAAGCGGGTTCAGATTGGAATCTTTTCCCCCTCCGTGTCTTAAATTCAGTTTGTGTATAATCTGCCTCCAGATAGAATCCCGATACTCCGTATGCAGCGTAAAAGAGTTCACGCAACAATAGACGTGTCTAATTTATCAGTGGGGAAGTGAGAGGCTGAAGGAAACCCTAAACAGCCCTGGTCAGAAGAAATCCGGAAAGACCTGAAAAACCTGAGCTGCACCGAATGAGCGTGTTTATGACTGCAGTTTCGACAAGTTTCCTCTCGGCAGTACTTTCAGGAGGCTCGTGTGGCAGTTTTACCCTTCGGATGTGCTTCTGTATGTAAAGCATCTCTCCGTTCAGTCCTCTGTCCACACACTTCCTCTTGCTGAGAGGGACGAAGAGAAAAGGAAATGTCAGCCTTTCTCTCTGCATCTCCTGGAGACAAAAACAGCTAATGGCTTAACCAAGTTCCCACGACCTGAACGCTAACACGCTCTCGAAACCCGGGTAAAGGCTATTTCTGTAGATTCAAAGTCAGGGGTGGACAAACGATAAATTCGTTAACTTTACCTTTCCAAAGTTCGGTTGCCTGGTAACCTGACGGACTAGGCTCAAAACTAGTAGTCGTACTATGACGTAATAACATACCGCAAGCTAGTTAAGTGAAAGGAACGTATGACTATGTCCTCCCTGATGAAACGTTTCACGTAGGACATCGTGTGCGCCATGAACATTACGATGTGGTGGTTTCTCCTCAAGCAAAATTTTTTTTATTCCAGTCAGGCTAGCGAGATCTTATTTTCCTTACGTTTAATACGACTGCATGCTCGAGCTGCGGGCTGTTTTGTCGTGTTCGCGATTCTGAAAAGATCGTCCGTCGTGCATGCGCCACCGTCAGGACGGTGTCCCGTTTCCTCTACCCCGAAGCGACATTCCGAATCGACATTATCGGCGTCCGTGGTAAACAGAGTAATAATTTTTACCTTTTAGATGAGTTAGTTTGTATATACAAGGGTTAGCTTTAGATCAATCAACATAGACATATTCGCTTGTTAAATATATAACTGACCCCGTCCAGGGTGTCCCCCGCCTTCTGCCCCACGCCCGCTGGGATAGGCTTTAGGTTCCGTGTGAGCCACACAAGGATAAGTGGTACAGAAAATGAATGAATGAATAGATGGATGGAATATATAACTGATGATAAAAATACATCGCTCATCACAATTAGCTCCCCGGCTAGCTTGTTGCTAACGGAAGATGAACGGAAGGGTCCATGATGATGATGATCTCTTTTCCCCCCCTGGACTTTGTAGCTCAAACAATCAGAGGTAAAAAAAATAATGCAGTTCTGAGTTGCAAGGCAAGTCGAAAGTTGCACAATTCCAGCAGTTCTAGAGATCCGGAGGTGTTCTACCGAGGGTGATGTGTGTAGTGCGGCAGGTGGATTTAGAAGCTTGCACTATAGTTACAGCTTCGAGGTGTGTTGAATCCTGTGAAGCACGTTACGTTTGAACGTCTCTACGTCTTTTGCAGAACTCGACAGTAACAAGTAGGTTTTTCTTTCTCTGGTCGTTGAATCTCTTCCTCGGTTTCATAAGACCTGCTCCGGTTTTCGTTACACAGGAACACTGGCATTCGTAACATGGTTTAATCTGAGGGCGTCTGAGGTCCGCACTGCATTCTTGGATGAATACTTGAACGTGCATGGACGTGTACTGTGTCTTTCGCAGTGTTAAAGTGAAATATCTGAAGGAATCCCATGTAGGGTTGATGTTTACCACTCCTCTGTGTCTAATAGGCATTATCTAATGAACTTTTTACCATTTGTTAGGAGGGTATCGTCAACCCTACGGTACGAAAGGACATGAAGGGTTCACAGAAGCTCTACTGTTGTCCGATAGAGGGCTGTCCAAGAGGACCCAACAGGCCTTTCTCGCAGTTTGCACTGGTTAAGCAGGTAAGTAAAATGATAACCCATGTGACCCGCATGCGTATAAAGGTATTGGATTTGGCCATGATGCTGAACCCGGTGTACTTTGTTTTATATCGGTTAGCATTTTATGAAGATGCACGCCGAGAAGAAGCACAAATGCGTAAAGTGCAGCAATGGTTACAGCACAGAATGGGACTTGAAGAGGCATGCCGAGGATTGTGGAAGGACCTACAGTTGCACGTGCGGTTGTCCGTACGCGAGTCGAACGGCACTGTTGTCGCACATCTACAGAACTGGCCATGAGGTTCCCAAAGAGCATAGGTATTCCCATTTAAAGTGTCATGGCTTTGCTTGACTGTTGAATCTGTAGATGAATTAGCACGGTACCCTGTATCTAAACGCTTGTTTTTACTTTAGGTATCCGCCCGTCAAGAAAAGAAAAATGGAGAAACTTTCACGCAGCGCAACAAAACTCGAGCCTAACGGACAAACTTTTGAGACGGAAGTCACAGAAGGAGCGGTTCCTGCTGAAGGAGCATCCCACACTCCAGATTTACCACAACACCACCCTGTCCATTCTAAAAACCTCCAAAAGCTACTCCTGCCCATGCCTAAAATGTCGTTGGTCAATGTCCCCGTGATGCAGCTGGCACACTTGCCTGTGCTTCTCCCGCCAGCTGAGAGTGGCGCTTTGATGTCCGTGGTCTTGACGGTGGACGCGCAAGGGTCCGTGAGTACCTTGCATTTCATGCCTCAGTCGCTTGGGGCAGTGGTACCTCCGTTAAACACTAAAAGTTTCAAAGAAACCATGCCCATTTCCAGAGCAAACCTGGATGCCGTCAGTACAGGGATCCAAGTCGATCTAGAAAGCCTGGTCTCAATTGATGAACCCGTTAACGATTTGGGATCAAGAAGTAAAAGCACCTCAACCAACATTCAAACCGATATCTCATTCCTCGGTAAGGGATCTGTCGGAGGAGGCGATATCGATCCCCCAAGTGAGGCTTCGGTTTCCTCTGGTTCTCAAACTGACATTAGCGTGAGCGCCCAGATCCAGCTACCGGTCAATGTGCAAACGCAGACGTTCCCCTTGAGGTCCAAAGTCACATCTTCCATTGGGGCACAAACAGAATCTCTCGGTCAGATACCTTTCCCTTCTGGTAACACAACGAGGGAAACTCAGACAAGTTGCTCCCCAGCAGCTTCAGTAAATAAGACCCAGATGGACCAAGCTATAATGTGCGCAAATCTTTTCGATTCCGATATGCTCAGCGTCTCGACACAGACTACAGTACATGGTGGACCTTTTGGCACCAACGATCTTGATCCCATGAGCACAGAATCGGGATATTTTGAAGACAAAACCGCACCATCCCTGTGCTTTGGAGCTCAGAGAGACATTTTACACCAAAACACGGTAGCCGACAATCAGACTCAGACGATGAACCTGTTCAGCGATCTGGAGAACATCCTTTCTGAAGGCATGGCGAGTGGAGCTCAGAGCTGTGGAGCAGGCCTGGTTCCAGTGCAAGAGCAGCACACGGGTATCGATTTTGACTTCGAGGATTTCCTCAACGCGACTCATATTCAGACTCAGACAGACGAGAGTGCCTTAGGAGGCTTGAACTCGGAGACACCCCTGGAGCTCCTCGACATCGAGACGCAAACCGACTTCCTCCTGCTCGATAACCTCGGGGATAACCATCGTAGTGATGTTGGCACCGGGGTCCAAACGAGCGATCTTGAGCTGGAGATGTTCGACACGCAAACCCAAACAGATCTGAACTTTCTTCTTGACCACAGTAGTCACATGTCCCTGGGCAGCATCCTAAGACACTCCAGCTTCAACATGAGCACCGAGTCCTCAGACACCGAGACCCAGACCGACACCAGGGTTCCTCCTCCTCCACTGCCTCTGCCCCTGTCCTGTTCCAATGATGGACAGATCAGACTTAGCAGCACTGAAACCCAGACAGTCTCCAGTTCCTCCAGCCTAGGCCACCTTTTCCTAACCAGCAACGAGACACAGACAGTCATGGACGATTTCCTGTCAGCAGACCTGGCTTGGAATATGGAGTCCCATTTCAGCTCAGTGGAAACTCAAACCGGTGAAGATCTCCTGTCGTTTTTTCAGCACTCTGACAAAGCCATCAGCTGAGCTCTCTGCCGTTGCAGCTCGTCTGTAGTGGATGTGACGTGGCGACGTTACGAAGGAACTGTTTCTGATGACTCGCCCAGAGGTGGATGCTTCGGGCCAGCAGATGGAGTTCTCCCAACCGCTCATCACCATAAAGGGCTCCGTTTGGAAGGCACTTGTGGCATTTGAGCTCACTTGTAGTTATTCAGCATCTCGAGTCATTCCACTGCAAGTAGTCTCAAAGCTCAAAGAACTTTCAGTAGCCCTATTCGGACAGGATCAGGTTTTAAGGTCTACATATAGACCCGAGTTCTTTGCATCATTTGCCCTTCTCCTTTTATTTTTTTATTTATTCTCCGTACTCTCTACACTACAAGAGCGTGATCCTGAATTAAAGGCCAATTAAAAGAGCTGTTATAATGTCCGCTACTGTCGTAAACCACTTTATATACGTTACATATATTATTACACCATCATGCGAATGTCGTTTTCTAGTAGCGGTGTGAATCTCCCTCTTTCCCTCAGCACCGATATGACTCGATCTGATTCAGTTCGTAATGAAAACTGAAATGTAAGATTTCCACCACCGGGAAGGTCTTCAGGATGGAGGAATTCTTGGTGACATTTTTGTTTTATTAACTTCAAGAAAGAGGCAGAGGCCAGTGAGGGAGAGTAACAGGATGAGTGATGATGGGAAGTAGTTTGTGTACAAGGAGGGGTCCAAAAATTCCTAGAATTGTTAACAACAACAACAGAAAAACGAGTATTATAAAACTTTTGAGCATTTCTCATTAATCCCTTTTCAAATGTGGCAGTAGTGTCAGGTTTCAAATCTCCAATTCTGGGTGCAGCAATTCTCTAGATGTTGTTTTTTTTTTTTCCGTCACTCGAGAGACCGAGACTGCGCCACGTTCGAATTCCACGTATTTTTGGCTCCTCCCTCGTGCATTCCACAACATGAAATGTAGCTAGAAACAGACCTTTTTTTTTAAATCTGTTTATGGCTACATTATGTTTATAGCTTTATTACATTTTATAGCCCCAAGGCTTGAGAGAAATAAAATGTGATGCGTAGTATAGGATCACATGACCAGGAGTGTCCCAATCGCACCTGGACGTAAAAGGAGACGCATAAAGAAGTTACCGCAAAGAAACTAACCCGGTCTAAATAGGGCTTTTAGCTGCACTTCATCATTTCATAGCTGTCATTCGGCTTCTCCTTTAACGTGTTTGCTTTTGTTTTGCACATTTGTTCCGCACTCTTTCTGTGTCAAAATGGTCTGTTTTTATTTTTTATTTGTTTATTGTATGAATTGAAATTTTCGTTCGAACAGAATATATCTATCATTTTCGGCGACGATGATCGTGCTACTGTGTAGTCGTGAATTTACAGTGTGGCACAAGTCTCAAATTATGAACTAGAAATCAGATTTCTTGTGAAATTTGTATATTTTCTTGTTTGGCTGCACTGTAAGGATATTTTTTGCGTGATTATGATGATTATGTTGTTTACATTTGTTAACTTGGTTTCTGATTGTTCAAAAGAGATGTCTGTTGTTGGATATTTTCGCTCCGGCTACATCGGTATAGTATATCGTATCGCTCGTAACGGTTTAAATGATTCTAATGTATGCATATTTATGCATGTCGCAAATATCGGTGACCTTTAAAAGTTGAGCTCGCTACGCTATTATTATTATTATTATTATTATTATTATTACGATGATTTGCATTCTGTACTGTGAGTGATCTGACATGCAAATCGCAGTTGTTTACAGCAAGACGGAACCTTTAACGAACTATATTCACAGGAAGCATGTGGCGTCTCTCCGGATGTAGGCGTTTTCACTTTAAGCACTACTTGCGCTCCATGATTAGCTCTCGTGTCGGTGCCTTAATTTAAACGGTAGACATGGACACATTCGACGTAAAGCTATTTATTTGAAAGAGCTAGCGGTCCTTTATCGCCGTCCTTCTTCCGCTCTTTCCGTTTTTCTCTCTCTTTAGCGTATTTATTTGCGTGTTTTATTCATTTGTATCACACTCCATAAACACGTCTCGCCTGCCGCCGCACCATCTTATTTCAGTATTTATGACATCACATAACACGGTTCGCTCCGCCTGCTTTTGGTCCGTCGTTTATTTATATTTATATATCCGTAAGCCGAGCTTTCCGCAAGCGACAGAATGTAAATGAGACCGTGATGTGTTGTAACCGGAAGGTTCTCCGCCAAGGCCGACATCCGCATCCAAATACTATATGCTCTAGCATGAACGAACGCAAGCATATCGTCGTAGATTACTTGAAATTGTCCGTATACACTCTTTGGTTTTCAGAAGAGCGTGCATGCAGTCCTGGTCGTGCCAAGAACATGTCTTGAGTTCAGTTACGTTTGTTTTTGGTTGTTGTTGTTGTTATTGTTGTTTTTCCTTCTAATATTAATGTCTTAAGTTGGTCATGTGCGTTCTTTACGCTTTGATGTACAAGATGAACCCTGTGGTGTTTGGTTGTTTAGGCTAGGCTGCAGCAGTCGCTCAAAATAAAATCCTGTCCAGAACAATGATGATTTGACTGTTCTTACTGTTCAGACTGAATCGTCGTGACAACGTTCCAAAGGGCATGAACGAGTGTGTAAATCTTGCGACCTTGACAAAAACGCCGTCGCTGGATGCCTCGGGTACGTCCTTGTTCCTGCATCGCAAGCAAAAATATGATTGAAGTCTGCCTAGCGTTTTCATTTATTGGTTTTCTCTCTCTGTATGTCCGATTAAAGGCGACGTATCGTGCGCGCTACGCTAGCAGGCGAGTTGTACGCAGGCTTTACGACAGGATTTGGAACGGTAAGTTTTGCAAAGTCGGTACGACGTAGGGTTTATCATCTTCCTCCGGTCGTTATACGTGTGTACTTGTCTGCCGGGCAGCTACGAATGAAAAGTGGTAAGTCTTTCTTTTTCCTGATCGTTTAACGTTATTACTTTGCAGGTAAGTATCCCAGGCCGAGTCCACACGGCGTTCAAACCGGCTCCTGTTTGTTCGGATACGTGCTTTTAAATCGTACTCGCGCTCGAATGCTGACCCTGTCGATAAAACAGAACAGACATAAAGAGGAAAGGAAAACACGCCTCACGATGAACGGGTAGGAATTACAAACCCTGGAAACGAATCGTGTTGGCTGAATGTGTTCGAAATTCAGCCTGCCGGCGTTTCGGAACACTTAAATCGTGCAGAGCTGCGCCGGAGGCCCCGTGACGGCGAGAAAGTGTCGTGATGTGGGGCTTCAGTTGCTGGGTAACTGATATCTCTAAACCGGTCGTGCGCTCTAAACTGCAAACAGCGAAGGTCTTTTACCAGGCATTTTACCTTCGAGTTCCCGTGATCAGGGTTGTTGAATCGAACGCCTCGTCTACATTTCGTTGAATCTTTTGAGGGGAAAACTAGACAATATTTAATATCATATCTTTATCCTTGGCATCAACTCAAAGCGGTGCGTCCTGCCTGTAACGGCATTACCCATGAGATCGCCTCGGTAGTTCTGGTGCAACCAGTTACCATCAGAAGTCACGTGATCGGGTGACTAGCGTCTACATGTTAAAAGCGTTACTGGTTCCTGGAAGAGATGTTTCGTTTAGAGAGCGTGCCGAGACACATCGTTAACGGCCAAGGCGTAATCGATACAAGTCTAACCAGGCAACGTTCTGGAAAAGTGTCAATCAGGAAGTGACCTTAAATCCATTATTAAAGAATTTGAAGAACAGCAGTCAGTCTACCTGGAGGAGAACTGGATTAGATTATTGTTTTTGCAATAAGGTAAAAAAGGGATTAAAGAAAGAATGCGGTCCAGGGTATTGCGCAGCATGGTACTACCACCACCGCGCTTCACTGCGGAGAGCGTGTTCTAACGGTGATGATTAATGTTGTCCTTGCAAGGCACTGTTAAAATCCACAACAGTTTTAGTCGACGACGACTCCAAGGCTCAGCAGAGGCGTATTGACCGTGCTGCGTAAACGTAATGAAATTAAAACGATCGCGTTTTCACTTTCAGGTTCTCGAAGTGTCGTCTTTTTGTCCGGGTGACCGGTTATCACATCTTTGTGTTGTTTTTCATGAGCTGAGGCGAGATCTGCTCCATTTCGTCATGCGTTCTGGTACAAAGCTAAAAAAAAAAAAAAAACCACGAGATGTGGTTTGTTTGCCACAGAAGTGTTTGTGATCGTTACAAATGAAATGAATTTCACATCGCCACACCTAAATGAATCCGGCAGCCTGTGGACGTCCCTTAACGTGAAGTGGATGTAGGTGGGTGTTTTTTGTTGTTGTTTTCTTAACTTTTGTTGCATGGTTCCCAGTCTTTACTCGTTAACTCTTTATTCATTCGGGCTAAATTAACGCGAGTCGAATTTCAGGCCCGTTTTTGTGGCGTATAATTTGAGCAGAAGGGTGAACTATTATTTCATTAGCGTTCAAAGGGTTACTGACCGACAGTTTTCCACGAACAACAGCCACACCTCGTGAAATCATTCTGTTAATCTCGGGGAAACCTGCGTCATCGAGAACAAATTCTTGAACACGGAGACTTACTGGCACCCTGTCCGGGGTGTACCCCGCCGTGTGCCCGATGCTTCCTGGGATCGGCTCCAGGTTCCCCCCGAGACCCTGAGAAGAATACGCGGTGTAGAAGACGGATGGACAATGACACTTTCTTCCAAAATTAGCCAACAGCAAATTCAACTTGTCTACTTTGATTATTCTGTGATACCGTAGTTCGAGTCCATATCTCTGAACTGAACACGAGTATGCAGTAAGTGTGAAACTCTCCAGCCTTGATAACCACGGCATTAATAATGCACGAGCGAGTGGTGATTTTATTTTTTTTTCCAAGGCACTCGACAACAACCGCCATGAGAGAGATATTCTTGGACCTGAGCTCCTACAGGAAGAATCATGCTCTACTGTACAGCTGACATTCTCGCAAATTAGTTCAAATATTCTGTATAATGCTGTAGCGTTCATTTATAAAATACTCAAAAACCGAGATGGATTTGTCCTTTACAACAGCTACGGAACAAGAACGGTCCGTTGCATCAGCACAGACAGTGCGAGAGATCGCATTTCTGCAATGAAAAACTCTTTTTACAGTTTATCTACAAATCAGCGGTACTGAAACGTGAAATATTACAGCAGAGGCGTAGTTATTGATCATTAGCCAGGTGAAAAGTCTGCATCCCTGTCGACGTTCTCTAGTAAGTGATCGGAGTGGAAACGGGCCTCGTTGATGACAACGTGGTAAACGTTTCGATGGAGCAGGATTCATTTAAGGCTTGCTAGCAGTTCAGTGAGCGCAGTCGAGAGCTAGAACATTCGCTATAGAAAGACACGACTGATGGCAGAAATCGGTCCCTTCGCCATCGCAGAAACAAACGTGAAATCGAGCAAAACTCCGCTACGTTCGGACGAGCTTGCCGTTTTTTTTTGTTTGTTTTTTAGACGGCCGCGGATTTGGGCCGAGACACGACATGTGACGTCATGACGACACGCGTTCAGCCAACGCCCTCTTCGATTCACGTGCGTCGGACTTGAGTACAGCTAAAAGGCCTCATTTACCAACAATTCTGTGCAGTTGCGATCTCGCCAAGTCGAGTTAAAAAAAAGTTTACGTTTCTAGTGCTTTTATATTGTATGGGAGGAAATCTCATCCGCCACCAGTGTGTAGCATCCACCTGGATGATGCGACGGCAGCCATACTGTACAAGAACTCCTAACAGCTACTGGCTGAGAGGAGAGGGATGTCGTTCATTCAGGGATCGAGGTGATGATGATGAAAGGTCATTGGGGGAATTTCGCCCTACTCTTTCACGAGAAGCATCCTGGGATTGTTATTGACCACCACAGAGAGTCAGGACCTCGGTTTAACGTCTCTTCCGAAAGACGCTGCTGTTTTTACAATATAGTGTCCACGTCACTATTCAGGGGCATTAAACAGGG
>JAOUWY010000054.1:37875060-37886039 GCA_025728095.1 Prietella phreatophila | reverse complement strand
GTAATAGATTTCATTTCACGGCCATGCAGTTGTTGTAGAAGGTTTTGCAGCTTTAAGGCAAATTAAAATAATAGAAAGAAAACTAAAATAAATATCAGATAACAATGTATATATGTATGTATGTGTGTGTGTGTGCGTGCGTGTGTATGTATGTTTATTTATTTATTTATTTATTTATTTATTTATGAGTATTTATTTATACCAGGCACTCCCTTTACCAGTGACACAACCACATCTCTCAGGAGACTAACACTCACCGCCCTGTCTCTTTCCCTGTCTCTAAGGATGGACGACCCTTTCTTGTCTGCACTGAGGTCTCCGTTTTACCCTTTACCTGCAGGGGGCGCTCTGCCCCCGCTGCACCCGTCTGCTGTGCCCATGCACCTCCCAGGGGTGCGTTACCCTGGCGACCTCAGCCATGCCTCGCTGTCCAGTCTGCAGTCTGAGAGGTATAAACATGCAGTCTCACACACACACACACACACACACACACACACCTCTGTACAGATACAAACATATTGAGCGTTATGAAAGCTGTTCCTGACTTGTTCTCTCTCTCTCTCTCTCTCTCTTCCTTCATGTGTGTCGTGTCTCCCCAGGCTCCAGATGGAGGATGAGCTTCGTCAGAGAGAAAGGGAGCGAGAGAGAGAGCGCGAGCGGGAAAAGGAGCGGGAGCGCGAGGCAGAGCGAGAGAAAGAGCGAGAAAGGGAGAGGGAGCGAGAAAGAGAGCGAGAAAAGGAGCTGGAGAGAGAGAGGGAGCGAGAGAGAGAAAGGGAGCGTGAGCGAGAGAAAGAAAGGGAGCGAGAGCGGGAGAGAGAGAGAGAGCTAGAGAGACAGAAGGAGAGAGCAGTGCGGGAGAAGGAGCTACAAGTGTCCAAGGCCATGGAGGGTCACTACCTGGCTGAGCTCCACGCTCTGAGAGGCCAGGCCGAGGAACGGGCGAAGGCCACCGAGAGACTCACTCCCAACAGAGCAGGTAACGCTCCGAGTGCGCTTACACTACAGCTGGGCAAAAACATCATGTGCACGTGTGGTGTGAATTTGTGTCTATTCACAGCATCAGTGAGGTCAGGCACTGATGTTGGATGAGAAGGCCTGGCTCACAGTCAGTGTTTTCATTCATCCTAAAGCTGTTCGGTGGAGTTGAGGTCAGAGTTCGTCCATGTCAAACTCCGCAAACCGTGCCTTTATGGACCTGGCTTTGTGTACAGTGCCATTGTCGTGCTCCCTCGTCGTCTCAGGGACTTTTCCCTCGCCACCATCGCCTCTGGCTTCCTCATTAGGCATAAATTCATCCATTTAAAATCTCCTGAGAAGAAATAAAAATATATACACATACACATTTCTGTAAAGCTGCTTTGGGACAATGTCCATTATACAAAAGCGCTATTGAATTTGGAAACATACAGTTGTCTACAAAGTCTTTCTATACTGAAGCATTAACATTAACATCACCCTTCACTGGAACTATGGGGCCTACAAACAGCCCCAGACCATTAGTCGGGTGGTACCTACCTGCCTCTGACCGATTAATCGACCGATAGTTTTTAAAATTGATACTGACTGAAAACATAACCTTCATTACTGAACTCAAATACAACAATACACAATACTGACTGTACCATGAAAACATACTGTACTTTTACAAATAAATATGAATATATATATATATATATATATAAAAACACTTCACATCACACAACAAAATTTGTCGGCGACGTTTTTTTTTTATTTTTAATTATTATTTCGCCTCTATATCATATATCATAACAGCGGACCCTTCTCAGCAACCGAGAAAAACTATCGGTGTGGATTTCTGTCGATCACTGATCATTCCATCAATCGGTTATCGGTCTAACCGATCTATCAGGTGACCTCTAATGGAAACCCGATTCCGGACGCTCCCGACGCACAGTTCTTCCGCTCATGTTGCTTCCACATGCACTTTCGAACTTTGTAATGAGTGATGCAGCAGAGGGTTAGGTTATTTTTATACGCTATTCACTTCAGCTCTGCGAGTCTTCATGTGGTCTACCACTTGTGGCTGAGCCGATGTTTCTCATAGACGCTTCTATTTCACAATAATAGCGCTTACAGTTGACGGGGGTAGAAATTGCTCGATCTGACTTGCAGTAAAGGTCGCGTCCTACGACGAAGTCAGTAAGCTCTTCAGTACGGCCCCGCTGCCAGCGTTTGTGTTTGGAGATTGAATGGCTACGTGCTCACTTGTTAGCTTAGGGTAAAAGCGTCTGCTAAGTGAATAAATGTAAATGTTAGCAATCGGTGTGGCTGAAACACCCGAATTCAAAATTATGGTGTGTCCACAAACTTTGCCATGTATGGGAAGTTTGTCCTGCTGCCATCTTGTACTCTTTAATGATTAATAATAGAGTGCAGTATAATATATTGTGATTTTGGGCATGATTTTGGGCTCTAACACAGTGCGTTGCTTCTCCAGATAAAACCAAAGAGCCCGCCCTCCCTGCTCCTAAACCAATCCAGGCAGGCCTGCACCCTTCACTAAGCTCTTCCCACCACCCGGTTCCCACCCTGATTTCCGCACACGGGATGTACCTCGGACCAGCGGGGACGGGACCCGGGGCTCTGACGCCCGCCATGATTCTGCAGCGCAACAACGAGGAGGAGCGGTGGCTGGCCCGGCAGAGGAAACTACGGCAAGAGAAAGAGGACCGACAGTACCAAGTGTCCGAGTTTCGCCAGCAGGTTCTGGAGCAACATCTAGACATCGGCCCGAGAGGAGACGCACCCGAGCTACGGAACGAGGGCCCGAGGTAGAGATACTCGTCTTTTGCACTTGCTTATGTTCTTCTGCTTTCATAAACTTATGGGTGCATTCAGGGATGGGGCAGTACGGAAAGAGCTCACAAAAAATCCACCCTCAGTGGATTTAAACCTATCACAGTCTTATATGCAAATGAGACTGATGACGCCGGAGCTCCGAACAGAGACCCAGATGCCGAAATTTCAGTCACGTGACCTGTGATAAATGCAAGCTATTTACGCGGTTTGCTAGTCAGCAAACTATTTGGGCTGGCAAGAGGATCCTCTTATGTGTTCTAATTTGCATATCATGGATATTCATAAATCCTGGCATAATGAGGGTAAAGGTGTGCAGATATTTCTAGACCATTTTTCCAGTCTCGTAGGGATTCAGAAATATTTTTAGCGGTTCAAAGGAGCTCAACATTAGGTACGGTTTCTCTGACGTCTCTGGGTGCGGGTGTACGCGCCTCGTTTCCACGGTGACACAGATCTCCGAGCACGGAGTTGCTTTGTATCGGCTAGCGTTTAGTTGGGAAGTCACGCTGTTCTTGGTGTCAGTGTTACTCTGGTTTCTGGCGTCACTGCAGGGTGGAGAGAGAGAAACTCTTAATTACTTCAGTTTTTTCCCCTTTGCATGTCTCATTTCTGATTAGCCAAGCGTCATTACACACACACACACACACAAAATGCTAATTGTTATTGTTGAGGCCTTGACCTCAGCGACAGTCACACATCCAAACCTCTGCACTTTGTTTACAGCCGGCTTTCCTACCTGCGTAACCCGAGCTTTGGCTTTTGTTGCACCAGAGAGGTCGGATCCAGTGTAGGTGTTAGTGTTGGTTGTACGGGTGAGTGAGCGTGTGTGAGATCCACGCCGATAATTACATCAGATGTCTGAACGCTCCACATGCTCTGATCTGATTAGCTGATTATTTGAGGGTTAAGGACAAATTTAACGAGGGAATATTTCAGCCATGGGAAGAGAATAAGAGCAAATAGATGTCTTCTAAAAAAAACAACCCAAAAAACGTCATGCAGTCCTGGCAGATGAAGAATATGGATGATGAACGCACTTCAAAGGCATCTGAGTTTATCCACGTTCCGTCTTTTCCTAGAGAGAACTCCAGACACCGAAGCTGGTGTGCTGCTGAAGCAGAATAATGACCATCTCTTCATTGTAGTTATTAAAAAACAAACAAAAAAAACCTTAATATTGTTTTGACTTAATATTGTATTTATTTCTCACGCAGGACCACCATCCAAAACCACCACGAGCCCGGCAGCAGAGAACGCGAGCGAGAACGGGATATCCACCCCCACCTCGGCGCTCCTCCACCTCTCATCTCCCCCAAACCCCAGCCCAGAGACCACGCCCCTGCTCCACCCACCACCCTCTGGAACCCCGCCTCGCTCATAGAGACCTCGTCCTAGTCACGTCGGCCTCTCCACGAGCCACATCAGGGTCCCTACGACATGGGCCGCCTCGCTCCGCCTCCGACCAAAACCGAGCGCCATTTCGGCTCGGAAAAGCCCAAAGACGGACACGAGAAGTTCCCGCTCGTCCGGCCTACGGGGTTCTCTGAGCCCCGCCCTTTCCTGGCCGAGCTGGAGAAATCCACGCAGTCCTTTTTAAACCAGCAGAGGGCGGCGCTGAGTCTGAGCACGCAATACGGGGAGCTGAGCGGTACTCTGAAGAGCGGTGCGGTCCTTAAGAGCGTACACGGACCGCCCATGAGGCCGGGAAGCGATTCCGTGCTCATGTACGACGAGTATCTACAGCTGCATCGACGGCCGGTTAGCAAACTGGACCTGGAGGAGAGGAGGAGGAGGGAAGCAAGAGAGAAAGGTGGGTTGCAGGAGCTCAGCGTTTTACGTTTTAGCATTGAGGCAAAAATATCGGTATATACCGTACGTAGACCCACATGCCTTGGAATGCTTCTCGAGTACAGCCGTACGTACGTGGCTGCAAGCTAGCGCTGAACAACGCGACCAACGCTTCCTTTCTGTTTCGTATAAAAAGTGTTTCACACCCATGCGAGGAGTTCAACCAGATAAAGGCTCGTGTTTCTGACACACAGCTGAACTTCCTCTCGTTATTGTAAGTGGCTGTAATATTAATAACCCGTTGACGGCACTAATAAACTGCTGTGGTGTGGTGTTCAGGATATTACTATGAGCTGGATGACTCGTACGACGAGAGCGATGAAGAGGAGGTGAGAGCTCATCTCCGGAGAGTGGCCGAGCAGCCGCCACTCAAACTGGACGACTCCACTGAGGTAATGCGGTGCCGCACACTCCACAAAGCACTTCACACACACACACACACACATAAACAGCACGGGTGATAATTAGCATGCCTGAGAGAAAAATGATCCACTCTCTCTCTCTCTCTGTCTCCCCCCCCCCCGCGATTGTGCTCCTCTCTCTTGCTGTAGAAGTTGGAGTTTCTGCGGCTGTTCGGATTGACCACCATGTCTCAGCGAGAAGAGCTGCTGGAGCACAAGAGGAAGAAGAGGAGGAGGATGCTCCGGGAAAGAAGCCCCTCCCCTCCGGCTGTGGCCAACAAGCGCTTACCTCCACCACTTAGCACCCGCTTTACTCCGGAGGAGATGGACAACAGCCCAGAGCTGGAGGCCAAGAAACGCTTCCTCACCATGTTCAGCCTCAATCACCTGAACACGCAGCGGAGGAAAGGTACCCAGTGCATGTGCGCTCGCTCACACACACACACACACACACACATTAGCAAATGGTCCAGTACCAAAGGTTTCGGTTTAATACTTGCTTAAGACAAGCAGCAGATTTATATTAACCTCATAATCGTTTCTATATTAACGGCTCGTTCGGAGGAACTCGTCAGGAGGACGCTCCACATGATCTAAGTTTATTAGTACAGATTGAAAAGACGTTTAATCGAACATTTACGGAAGGAGTCTCCAGTGTCAACGATTTGAAACCGTTTTCCAGGACAGAGGAGTTTTACGCGTCGCGGTTTCTCAATCGGTTTCACAAGCTGCGGGGGTTTTTATATATATATATATAATGTGTGTGTGTGTGTGTGTAACGTTAAACGGATAAAAAGCACGATGCATCGGTTGTTTCTTCTTTTTTTTTTAAATAAATATAAATCTTCATTCCTTTGGCTTCAGGATTATTTTCCTGAAAATAGAAGTGTTTTATTCCTTAGAATAATACTATTTTGGTTCAGTCGTGTTTTCTTTAACACTCGGCTGAAACGAAAGCGATCAGACGCAGGGACCGTGTTAATCCGGAACCTTCCTCGACACCGCTGCCCCTCGCAGCTCTCGCAGCTCTCGCAGCTCTCGCAGCTCTCGCGTCTCAGACGAGGCTCTGAAGTGTGTTTCCTTTCTTTCTGCTTTTCTGACAGAGAACGAGAGAGTGGCGGAGCTGCTGCACGCCATTAAACAGAAAAGTGTGACTCTAGACACCATCAGGCACAATCCTCTCCCGCTGTGTAAGAGCCCGCTGCTCCATCAGTCTGGTAAAAAATAATTATATATAAATATATATTTAGATTTAGAGCACAGCACTGTTGAATTCTCAAACCTGATTGGTCAGAAGGTGTCGATTAGTTTTCTAGAGCAGCAGCTCTGACAGTAGTTCAAATCGCTGGTTTATTACATCATCGTTGCTATAGTAACAACTTCCGCAGCGGACAGCGGACGCTTCGAATAATCTAAACCTTCCGATGAAAGGATTAAACGTGTTGTTATTTAGCAAAGATAAAGACATCGAATCGTTGATGCGGAGACGTTTTCTGTAAGGAGAAACGTTTGGTTCGAATTTTTGGAAGGAGTCTCCAGTGTCGGTAACAAAGTAACGTGACGTGATATATATTTGTATTACGTAAGTATATAATGCGAACTAGCTTGGACGTGGACATTCCACACAACATTAAATGTAACTATAAAGAGATAAAAAAAAAGTATGAAATGTTGGTTAATGAGTAAAAATTGTGCTAAAATTGTGATTTATTAGCAACAAAGATGGCGTTAGTGCTACTCGCCGCTCGTGTCTCCAGTGTCATCGACCTCGCTAAAGCAGATGGTGTAGATTGTGTGCAGTGAGAGCTCCAGATGTTTAAAGCTGGAATATTCTCGGTTCTTTTACTTTCTTAAAGAATACTGTTGGAATTTTACACCCATAAATGTCTTAGGAAAGTGTGTGCTACCTGGTTTTCGATCATAAGGACCGCTGAACACTGTGGAGCTCATTTTGCTTCACAGATTCATCCTCATCCCAGTCTCCAGGCCAGTCGGGCGAGTTAGGCAGTGCCAGACCGCCGAGCCCTCCAACTCCGTCCACTGGACCTCCAGCTGAGCCTTCCTCCGCTCCACCTCCCGAGCACCTCAGACCCGTCTCTGAACCGCTCAGACCGAAGGACACGCCCCTGTCATACGCTGATAAAAACCGAGGTAGCGACGTAATCGTCAGCAAGAAGCCCTCCATCCTGCTGAACAGCGCGCGTCCTCCCGCGCACCCTAAAGACGGCGGAGGCAACCTGAACGGCCGGACCAAGACGTGGGAGAGCTTCACGGCCGAGGAGTTTGCCCAGCAGTTCCACGAGTCGGTGCTGCAGTCCACGCAGAAAGCACTGCAGAAGCACAAAGGTGGGCCTTTTCACGGTTCTCTTTTCGTTTCGAGTCACAGCATGTACGATGTTCGGTCCTTTGCGATATGGGACACAGTGGAAAACTACGGTCAGACCAAACGTGAAGAAAATTCACCTTTGACCTATGCATTCATGAGACTTGTGAGCCAATACAAAACAAGAAGGCGGGACTGTGCCATCTTTGTTTGGTAAAAAAAAAAAGACTTTTGGCTCACCGTTTATCTTTGCCTGGGAGGATTTTCTTGTCGGATTTAAGCGCCAATATGACCATGACCACGATAAGGGACTATAACACATGTTCAGTCACGTCGCTTATCTTTATATGAAGGCTTAAATGACGTCCGTCTCATCCTATCCACTTCCCAATATACTAACATAATTATATAAATAAAACCTGTCTATTTTTTCTCCTTCCACCAGGTGGCGCCTCGGCCATCTCCGAGCCCAACCACACCATGGACTCCACGGTGCACTACAACATCTCGGAGCTGCAGAGCGGCGCGGGCCGCAGCACACACCCCCACACACACCCCTCGCTCCAGCCCAACGGTCTGCACTGTCCATCCGCGGCCCGGCGAGGCGGCCCGCAACGCCCCGACCTCTCCACCGAGGAAGACTCCGATGACGAGGAAGACGAGGACGAAGAAGAGTCTCTGGGTCACAGGTGGAATGGGATCGAGTCCATCTTCGAAGCGTATCAGGAATACGTTGAAGGTGAGTTTGAACGATCGCAGAAACGAACAAGCGAACTTCGCAGTGTTCGGAGGAGCTTGCGGTTTTGCCGAGATCGCAGATTTGCGCCGACGCGGGACGCCATCTGTGAGAGTGAGTGAGAGAGTGTGTTGCTGTCACTGCTGTGATGCGAATGGAAGTGCAGGTCACATACTAATTGTCTCTCTCTGGGTTTTTATTTTTTATCTCAGAGCAAAATATCGAGCGTGAGGTGCTGCACAATCAGTGCAGGAAGCTGGAAGCCCAACACTACAACCTCAGCCTGACTGCTGAACAGGTCTCTCACTCCATGGGGGTAAGTGTCACACCTCTGTCCGCGTCAGCTCTTTTCTAGCGGTCTCTCTCTGTGGAATCCATCCGGCTCGTCTCTAACGTCTGTCCGTCCGTCTCGTCACAGGAGATGATGACTCAGAAGCAGAAGCTGGCGGCCGAGAGGGAGAAGCTGCAGGCCGAGCTGGAGCACTTCAGGAAGTGTCTGAGCGTGCCGCATACGGCCTG
This sequence comes from Prietella phreatophila, assembly GCA_025728095.1. Lineage (NCBI taxonomy): Eukaryota > Metazoa > Chordata > Actinopteri > Siluriformes > Ictaluridae > Prietella > Prietella phreatophila. The sequence continues at coordinate 37,877,392 of JAOUWY010000054.1, read as the reverse complement.
GAGCAGGGCTCACTTCAAGGGATATCCTCCCAGGTGACATCCCACCGAATCACCCGAGTTTCATCCACCCCACCCTTCCTTTTCCCTCTTTTCTAACGCCCAGACTCCGGCCCGCTCCGGTCCTCTGCAACAGAACGAGGGCGGACGTTTGGAGAGATGGTGCACTGAGAATGACTGATGTGTAAATGCCAAGCCCACAATCTGACAGGAAACGTGCCATTGGAAGGTGTAGGACAGGTGCCACGCCCTTAACCAACCGACCAACCCACCCACCTGGATCTCGCAGGAACGCTTGGTCCATAACCCACACACACACACACGCACAGCGGTACAAACAGCAGACCGCGCCTCACTAGAACAGCCTGAACGGTCATGTGAGACCCCCCTAAAATGTATATCGTCATGGCAACCGCACCATCTGGCCTGGAGATCTGAGGAACTGGAAATGCACTTAAGAGACAACCCAGAGAAGCTACCTGGAGGTACTGTGTTCTAACAAGGAGCTCCTTTCAAAATTAGGGAAGAACTTTAAAAAAAAATAAATAAAAATGCACATTTTTGTTGTGGAGGGGGGGGATTGAAAAATGTTAAGGAAAGTTTTATTCAAGTAATAAAAAAAGAAGAATTTTTAAAGAGGTGCTTCATGCCTTGTATTGTAAATACCGAAACAAACGGAAAGGAATTTTTCTATGTTTTTATTACTTACTTAATCGTTCTTTGAAGAAGAAGAAGGGAAAAAAAGAAGCCTGCCATTTTGAAAAAATGCACACGCTTTTTAGGGCGTTAAGCCGGAGCCTTGCTTTTAGTGTTTGTATTGCTGCTGGTCAGGATAAAGAACGGAGGAAGAGCTCAGTGCAGACCTCCGGTGTACACGTGTGTGTGTGTGTGTGTGTGAGAGAGAGAGAGAGTGTGTGTGCGTGCGAGTGTGTAGCCTACAACAGTAGCATCCGTCCCCAAAGGCAGCACCAGGTCTAAAGAAGAGCAGAACATCACCACTCTCTAACTCCTTGCACTCTGGACGTCTACCGTAGGCTCATAACCGTTTCATTTTATTATTATTTTTACATTTTATGGTGAAACAGCACGCATTCTCTGCATTCAGGCTCCCTTTTTTTTGTATCTTAATCAGTGAGTACTGTGCCAAAGGCACCCACAGAACCACAAATCAGAAAACAACCCACGCCAGTAGTAGCACAAGAGCTGACGGCCAAAACAACCCCAAAAAAGAGCTGTTTCATGTCAACGCTACGCTAAAATCTTTCAGTGTCAAAAGTCGCAAAATTTGCTCTAATGTCGTTAATTAGCATCGAATATAATCGTATCGATCACAGGACGTGTACGGGGTGCCTGTGTGTGTCCTCGGGTTAAAGTTACTTTAAAATACACACACACACACACACACACACACACACACGCACATTACGAGCACATAAAGTGAACAAAACGCAATTTTGACTACAGAAGTGTTCGGATTCATTTTATTTTCCGCTCAAATTCCACGTAAAACACGACGGAGCACGAAGTATAACCCATGGGTTTAAAAAAATCCATTGTTTAATATGTTTAAGTCTAGAAACCCTGCAAAAATGACCAAGGACCACCTTTTTCTTCCGCATTAAATAACGCAAAGATCTATGAATATGCATGATATGCAAATACGAAACACCCCCGATGCCATCCCTAATAGCTAGCCGGCTAGATCGTTCGTTACTATAAAAATATAGCGAATGTTACATCTTAATCCTTTAATAACTCGCATATCGAACGTGATTGGTGCAAAGCTAGGGCTTTGTTAGTGACATCACAGACATAGCCCCGCCCATCTCTATATAAGGATAAAATGTTACTCGGACTTTTTTACGGATCTGCGTTTATGCTTTTAGGTACAGTATCATCGACCGAACGCTAGCCTGTTTAACTCCTAATCTCCGACCGATGCTTCAGCGCTCCTCGGCGTCCACGTTTATGTTCTCCTCCTGTCCGCAGTACGCCAACAGCCAATTAGCAGCCGCGGTTCACAAAATACAGCGTTACGTTGTACAAAAAGTTTATAATCGGGTCGTTCAGCTCATCGCAGGTTCATGTTGTTAGCGCTCAGGCTCACAGGATGAACCGCTTCTGGAGGCGGTTCCATGTTTACAGACCTGAGGCTGGCCCTAAAGAGCATCCATCATGTGCAATGTGTGTTTGTTTGTTTGTTTGTGTGCTTGAGCGAGCACTACCACTGCCTGTCCAGGAGCAGGGACACACCCTCTCTCTCTCCCTCTCGATCTCTCAGTGTCTCTCGCCCGACTACGCAGAAGCCCCCCCCCCCCCCCCCCCACCCCAAAGA
>JAOUWY010000054.1:37834769-37846240 GCA_025728095.1 Prietella phreatophila | reverse complement strand
AAGGCTGCCAATGTTGGGCCCTTGAGCAAGGCCCTTAACCCTCTCTGCTCCAAGGGGGCGCTGTATCATGCCTGACCCTGCGCTCTGACCCCAGCTTCCTGATGGTCTGGGGTATGCAAAAAAACCCAAAACATTTCACTGTGCTCTACTGTATATGTGACCAGTAAAGACTCATCATCATCATTGCTGCGTTCTCATCTGCATAAAGAATCACTCCGAACACCAGGGTTCCACTGCACTGGACTAAACGCTGCATATGCCAAAGCCTCTTTAAACACCTGAAAGGAGAATATGATTCATCGTCTGTATGAACAAAAATGGTGGTATATAAATAGAAATGATTTCACAGGTGAGAGCAATTTGTAATACTGACCTCAGGGTATAAACAGTGACGCCATCATCCTGTAATTCCCCTAAGGTGAGGTTTACTGGAAGAATGATTTAACCTCTGTCGAGCATAAACCAGCTCCTGCTCCATTATTTTTTTTTTACATTGACACTACTGTTCGGTTTGTTACGTTATGAGATGATTGTTATTATGATATCTGACCTGTTTCAGCCTAGCCGGAGTGTCGCGCAGTACCACCATGGTGGTGGCCTACCTGATGACCGTCACCACCTATGGCTGGGAGGAGTGTCTGTCTGCGGTTAAGGCTGTGCGATCGTTCGTGGGTCCTAACTGCGGTTTCCAGCAGCAGCTACAGCAGTTCCAGAGGACGCACGTTTCAGAGGTATCTCCTAAACGTCGATATCTCCGGAATGTCACACAACACTCTTTTTTTAAATGTTTTTTTATTGATTTCAAAAATAAACCACGTGCAGTTTTATCAAAGGAGAAAAGCAATTGTAAAAAGCAAACGTGACGTTCACAATCATGTCGAAAATACAAAATAAAACAAACAGCATTAACGCTTTTCTTGTTACGTATCAATCTAAACGTGCTTATTAGTTACACAGATCTGTTACAAAAATATCAGATTTGGGTGTCATGAAGTCAGGGAGGTCTCCTCAAGCTTGACGTGGTGCCCCTCACCCCCAAGAAGCGATGACTTGCTCTTCCATCCCTCTTCTGGGAGATCCAAAATGAACGGTTTCATATCTTCACTGTCTTAATATTGCTGTCTGTTGTGCCATCACTGAAAACAGTAACTCAACCTGGAAAAAAACAAAAAAACAACAAAATAAAAAACCCAAGAGAGCTTCCTCTGGTTTCCTGCCAGATTGTCTGTCACCTCTGACTTACACGCGGTGATGCAATCGGTCCTACAGACCTGAAACAAGTCATGACTGGAAGCTCAGCTGGGTGCTCAACTCCGGATTTGGTCTGTTTGTTCGGTTTTATTATTTTTTTAAAGAAAGAGTTTTTAAAGCTTTATTTAAAAATGGAGATCGATTGAAGGTTTATTTACAAAGAAAAAAAAATAAGGTATGTACAGTATACTGATGGTAATCCATCCAAAACTCCCATCATCACACACCACAGTGTTGGTGAATTCTTCATTCTTATTGCTCAGAAGGTTGTTGATTAATTTCCTTTGACAGCAGCTCTGAAATTAATTCCGGTTTTTAAAAAACTTGTAAGCGGCGGTTAAGGCTTTGGGTTACTGATCAGAAGGTTGTGGATTCAAGCCCCAGCACTGCCAGGCTGCCACTGTTGAGCCCTTGAGCAAGGCCCTTAACCCTCTCTGCTCCAGGGGGCGCTGTATCATGTCTCACCCTGCACTCTGACCCCAACGTCCTAACATGCTGGGATATGCGAAGAAAAGCATTTCACTGTGCTCTAATGTATACACGATCAACAAAGACTCATTATCGTTATCGTTCTAATACGTTATCATTTCTATAGTAACAGCTCTTTCATACGGCGGACGCTCCACTAATAATAAACAAATTAAAAACATTTGCGGTTGCTGAAATGGCGACGTTTTCTCTGTTTTTTGTTGTTGTTGTTGTTGTTGGAAGGAGTCTCCAGTGTCAGTGCTTTGTAACAGTCAGAGAGAGAGAGCGAGAGAGAGAGAGAGAGAGATGACTGGTTATCATTGCTATAATGTAAATGAAAACAGGAACTAACTTGTATGAATGTTCCACAACATTTGTTTTTAGCTCTAAACTGTGTCCTTCATTAATAAAGATTGTACTGTAATTGCTGGTGAGAGAGAGAGATAGAGAGAGAGAGAGAGAGAGAGAGGCTGTTGAGGACTGTTTATCACTGCTATAATGTCAATGGAACAACTACTGACGCTTTGAGGTCTTTCATAACCAGTCGTCCAGATGAAACAAACAGTTGCGAATCCTGATGCAGAATGAGTTGCACGGTAACTTTTGCACCGCGTTTTTTTTTTGTTGTCACGTGCCGTGTACTTGAGAGTTCACACGTCGATTGTTTGAAGAGTTGTGTGAAAGATGGTTTTCCTGTTATTGGGGCCTCGTTCGCTCTTTGCAGTCGTCTTCACATGTGTAGCTGCCGAGATGTGACAGTATGCTAGGGGCCATTACTTTGCAGGGTGCGAAACGTTGCACAGGGTGTCGGGCTCGCTCGAGCGAGCAAGGGGAAATCAAGGGGACTTGCTACAATTGCATTAACTCAGTGTTGCTCATCACGTGGCTGTCATTACTGCTGAAAGCTTGCAACATTCTTTATCATTTTTTTCCTTCGGGGATTTACATTTTTACAATTTTTCCTTATTATGATGATGATTTTTTTTTCAATAACACCAGAAAGAAATACATATAATGTGTTTAAAACTTATCTTTTTGTTGTTGTTGTTGTTGAATTTCCCTGAAACTAACTCTCATCAACCCTCAAACTCACAAATTCGTGAAGCCTCGTAACTAAGCTAAGAAGCCTTGCCAGGCTTTGAGTCATATTTCCTACCCGTTATAAATCATCTTTCTTTTCAACGCATGTGGCTTTGGAAGCACAGACTTGTTCATAAGTATAATTATGAAACCCGACATATTAATGTTAACCCAGCTACATTACACTCATTACATAGCAGTAAAATGGACTTTTATAGACATTTATAGGGATCTAAAGGATTCTGACAGAACTGTTCATGTAAATACTTACAGACAACCCCAGGCAAGCGTTTTCTAATTGCATGGCACATCATTCGTAAACAAAAAAACCTCCACTATTTTCAGACGTGTACCACGTTTTTCTGCCCGATTCGTGGAAACGGCAGATCCCGTTTTAACCAGAGTTAAATAGAAACTCTTTTCACTATAATCTACACAAAAGTTATAAACGTAAACCTCAAACAGAACGCAGGCCTGAGTGAGAAATTTTAGGCTGTAAAGTTTCTTAAATTATCTGATTATTGAGATCTATCTGATGTACAGTCCCCTCCAAAACTATTGGAACAGCAAGGTCAATTCATATTATTTGTGCCGTAAAAAACGTTTAGGATTTCAGCTTTTATTTCCTGGTATTTACATCTAGAAGGGTTAAACATAAAACATAGAACTTTTTGTTTGAGTCAGACGATCCAATTTTTAGGCGAGCAAAAGTTTAGGAACCGATAAGTCTAGGCATCACCAAACTGTCCATGTTTTTACCACAGTATGTTTTAGTTGTTGTTTGTTTCAGGGAGGTTTCTCCCTTCAGTCGCCTCTTCAGGAGGTGAAATGCTGCTCAGTTGGGTTTTGAGGTCGGGGGATTGACTTGGCCAGTCTAAAACCGTCCACTTTTCCGCCCTGATGAAGTCCTTTGCTGAGTTGGAAGTGTGTTTTGGATCGTTGTCTGGCTGCATGATGAAGTTCCTCCTGATTAATTCTGATGCATTTCTCTGTAAATTGACAAATAAAATGTTTCTGTAAACTTCTGGATTCATTCTGCTGCTACCGTCATGAGTTCCATCATCAATAAAGATTAGTGAGAATGTTCCAGAAGCAGCCATGTAAGCCTAAGCCATGACACTACCGCCACCATGTTTCACAGATGAGCTTGCATGTTTTGGATCATGAGCAGATCCTTTCTTTCTCCACACTTTGGCGTTTCCATCACTTTGGTAGAGATTCATCTTGGTTCCAGAACGTTTGTGGCTCATCTCTGTATTGCTTTGTGAATTCCAGTCTGACTTTCTGATTCTGACTGCTAATGAGTGGTTTGCATCTTGTGGTAAGGCCTCTATATTTCTGCTCTCAAAGTCTTCTTCAAACAGTGAATTGTGATACCTTCACCCCTGCTCTGTGGAGGTTGTTGGTGATGTCACTGACGGTTGTTTTTTGGTTTTTCCTTAAAGCTCTCACTATCATCAGCTGTTGTTGTGTTCCTTGGCGGACCCTGTCAGTGTCTGCTGCTCAGACCCTGTGGTTTCTTTCTTTTTCAGGACATTCCAGATTGTTCTATTGGTCATGCCCGATGCTTGTGCAATGCATCTGATCGATTTGACGTCTTTTCTCAGCTTCAAAATGGCTCGCTTTTCTCCCACAGACAGTTCGCTGGTCTTCATATTGGTTTATCCTTTTTAACAACAAATGCAGTCTTCACAGGTTATACTGCAGGTTAAAACCAAGAGTAGATGTTCTGAGCTATTTATTGTTTCAATAGTCAATCTAACAGGACACACCTGGGCAGCAAGGAACACCTGTCAGTCACATACTTTTTGCTCTCCAACAAATTGGGTGGTCGTATACAAAATGTTCTATGTCATATAAAACATCTTCATACAGTCTAAACACCAGGAAATAAAAAACTGAAAACCTAAACTCTCTTCTCATATTCATCTTTTTCTCTCAAACAGAAATGTCTTCAGTCTACAGCAAAAACAATTGAATCGTCCGTGCCGCTCCAATAGTTTCGGAGGAGACTGTAGATTAGGTGTTAACCGATTTATTAGATTAATCAGACTTAGATTAGGTTAGATGTTGTCCGATTTATTAAATGTATCTGATTTAGATTTACCTGATTATTTTCGATGTTATACGATTATATGATTGGTCCTAAGTTGTGCGCTGTTTTTGTTCATTTTCATGTGCTCTTTTTATTACCTTATTGTTTCGATAGTTCAAAGAAATGGTATAATAAAAGGTCTGTGTGGTGACATTTTGTGAGGAGTCGTGTGTAAGTGCTCTGTAACAGTCATTGTGCTTTGTACAGAGAGAGAGAGAGAGAGAGAGAGAGAGAGAGCTATCATTGCTATAGTGTAAGTGAAAACAGGAACTAACTTGTTTCTAGAATGTTCCACAAATGTTCCATAAATTCGAGCTCTAAACTGTTAAGATGAATGAAGTGTCCTTCGTTAAGAAAGATTGTACTGTAATTGCTGGTAAATCGCTGTGGTGTGCGCCGAACAACACACTCCACACCATGCGGTTATAGGAAAATACATTTTTTTATTAAATTGACGAACAACACGTCACACTGTTCATCCGTTTATAGCTGCGTTTATAGTTGCATACCACAACATTAAACATTATATAGTTTATCGGGCGTCCACAAAACAAATCACTTCCTGTTATCACTTGAGAACAGTAAAGATAGACAAAACAATACAGCCTGTCATATAACTCCTCTGTCCTTAAGATGTCGGAAAAGTTACAGCTTTACCTCTGACACTGAAGACTCCTTACAGAAAACAATATCACACATTTTTTGTTTTATATATATATATATATATATATATATATATATGTATATATATCCAAATGACAAATCCCTGGGAATGAGCTGTTACTATAGAAACGATAAGGTATTAGAACGAGCGCATTGATATAAACGTGATTTAAATGTGTAATAAAAAAAGCACAGATCATCAGTCATGTGTTGGAGTGGACGACATCTAGACTTCAAGAAATTTCCTTAAACTTCACCAGAGATAAAGATAACAAGGTCAGAACCTTCATCGTCATCTATAAACTCCAGTCCACCTCATTTAATACAGTTCCACTGGCTCAGATTTGTACTTTTGGATTCATTTTTGTTTGCCTTCAGTCATGTAGCACAGCTATAGATTTATTTACTCCACTTTATTCAAACGACCGAGGGTCAGTCGTGGTCAGGAAACACTGCTTTTTAAATGTCAGTACATGTTTACTTTCTTCTTGTTCTCAGTGCGAGTTCTGAGAGTTGTTCTCAGGGTACCTGGAGGAGAACTGAAACCCAGCGCACTGTCTCGGGACCATAAAAGGCACTTACATAAGTGTTGAAACAACAGCCAATGATCCTAGCTGTTTACTTGATCACATTTATTGTCATATTCAGAATCATGAGCGTTCCTCACCTCATAAACATCGATTTAGATTTACTTGCACGTAATCCCGGTGCTGTTCTCCCCTCTTATACAATCATTTTTGCTTTACTTTCTACAAAGTGCTAAGAAACGTGACATCATGGCTCTCGCTAAAGATTCGACGGCGTTTTTAGTGCATCACATCATTTATTTTGTTTGCTTAGATGCTACGAAAGTACAGAATGTAACACACGAGCGGCAGCCACTTTGTGTTTGTGTCTCTGTTAAACTTCGACTGTAGATATTTTCAGTTCTTGTTCGCTTTGTGGAGGTTCTGGCTTCACTTTCCTTTTCAATCGGTGAAATATTACTTGAAGGAAATCGTACGATGGAGTGTCCAGTCATTACACTTCCCCCCGACGAGAACGGATTACTTACTTTAGCAGTACAATTCTGAAAGAAAAAGAAAAAAATGGACCGGTCGTGTTTAATGTAGTTAGATTATCGTTAGCTAATGATCTTTCATGTGCATCCATGACAGTGTTTACATGCAGAGATTTTCACTAATCAGTGGAATAAGTTCATCCATTCTGACTGCATGTTCCATATGAACTGTTTATACAGTATGTATCCTTATCAGTCTATAGACGGTCTCCATTTGTTCGCCCGTTACTCGCAATCTGTTATAAAGTGCATAAGGGAGCATGAGTTTATTGTGAAATTATTCATGTCTCAGCAAAACTTAAACATCCAAAGGTCATTATTGTGAAAACAGTGTGACGAGTAGACAACGGCAGAAAAAAGAAAAAAAAAGTTGTTCTCATCAGTTCAGTTTATGTTTGTCTGACATTCAAGAGCGACATTACGTATTATAAACTGCCTTTATGTAAAAGTATTATGATTGGTCAAGCGGCATTCCAAAGCTGGCAATGGGCGGCTGTGGCTCAGGTGGTAGAGCGATTCCCGGCCCACATGATTGCCCCAAGTTGCTCCAGATGGTTGCTGACATCATCAGCAGACGATAGTTTTCAGGAATATAACTTTCGACGTAAAATATGAAAGCTCGTCAGATAAAGACGAGAAAAAGAAATAAAAAATCGCGACACCAATTTCACCGTAAGCACGTTTAACAGGAATGTACACATGAATATGAGCTAGCTAGCTGACATGCTGTTAGTGGGTGTGGCTTCTTCAGGATCTATTTGCACTACCAGAGCAAAAATAAACAGAACATTTGGTCATATTGTGGTCCAAAATGTGTAAAGTAGGCATACTCTTGCTTGTGCGATATTGCTTAATTGGACACTGCATATTACCAAAAAAAGGAACATACATTGCCTGGGAATAACAATTCAGGAATTACTGGTTTTATCAACAACTGGACTTTTGAAGGACGTCAAGTTTCAATAAAGTTTAATGCCCTGTTTCACCGCCAATCCAATTTCATATTTATTTATTTATATTTTATTCAAATATAACCTTTTGTTAAATAATAGGTTTGCTTGCCAGCGAAATATTAGTGTTGGATTTAAAAACTGAGGGTTAATACGTTTATACAGTATGATATCTGCAATCCCGTCCTGCTCACAAATACCGTTATTAAATTAAACTGTAGAGATAATTTCTACACAGTGTACACGTCACAGTGCCAGTCATTTTCTACATAGTTTAAAAGCCATTCATTCTTTTCGCCCTGAGATTTCTAAACTCTTTGTTGATGCACAAATTCTTCCGATTTATAACATTATAAATGAAACTGATCATGAAACGCAGCCCACGTAAAAGAAGAAGAACTGGTAAAGCCTGCTACTCTAAAGTCATAGGGTTCTGGAAAGCATGTCGTCTGTGTGGGTTTTTTTTCACTGTCCGGGAAGGAATATTTGCCTGGAAAGCTGCAGGAAGTCCGTCCTTCCTCCACATTCTGTCCCACTCTCACTGCAAGGCACGGATTTCAGGGGATTCCCCGTCAGTCTGAGTCCCGGGCTAATCACAACGCTTGCCATAACACGCGGCATAGCACACAGGCAGAGAGCGGAGGAGTATGAAATATTAAACAAATTGTTTCCTTTGAACTGGCAAATGTGACTAAATCTTATTACTGACTTCCCATCAGCTACAAAAAACAAAAACAAAATAGAGCTTGTGCAATTTATATTACCCAGCTTTAGCATTGCTCCACTGGCTGGCTGCTTCCTTTACAACTGACTGTAGAGTTTTATTACTAGTTTTTAAATCTCGCAATAATAACACACCTGAATACATCTCTGAATGTCCCAAATGTTCCAAATCATGTCTTCCACGTATTAAACTTAACAGCAAGACATTTGGGTTTGAGACCAAAAGATAGATATGAGACGATAGAACGGAATTTCAGCTTTCATTTCCTGATATTTACATGGCACCTCAAAAGATTTGAACCCACTCATTTTTTCAAGTGATCAAAAATATTGGAACACGAGACTGATAAGTATCTCTTGCTGCACAGGTGTCCTGTGAATTTGATTGTTTAGGGAGTGAATAGCTCGGAGTGTCTACTCTTGGTTTGAGCCCTGGGTTTCGGCTGCATTTGTTGTTAAAAAGGATAAACTAACAGGAAGACCAGAGAGCTGTCTATGGAATTAAAGCAAGCCATTTTGAATCTGAGAAAAGATGAAAAATCTATCAAAGGCATTGCACAAGCATCTGGCATGGAAAATGGAACAATTTGGAATGTCCTGATAAAAGGAAGAAACCACTGGTGTACGAACAACCAGACATGGAACCGACGTGGAACAGTTGATGACAGAAACACTGTGAGAGCTGTGAAGAAACCCCCCCCAAAAAACAACAGTTGGTGTCATCACCCACAATCTCCAAGGGGCAGGGGTGAAGGTATCACAATCCACTGTTTGAAAAAGACTTCGAGAGCAGAAATATAGAGGCCATACTGCAAGATGCAAACCACTCATCAGCAGTCAGAATCAGAAAGTCAGACTGGAATTCACAAAGAAATACAGAGATGAGCCACAAACGTTCTGGAACCAAGATTAGCCTCTACCAAAGTGATGGAAAGGCCAAAGTGTGGAGAAAGAATGGTTCTACTAATGATCCAAAACATACAAGCTCATCAGTCAAGCACGGTGGAGGTAGTGTCATGGCTTGAGCTTGCATGGCTGCTTCTGGAACATTCTCACTAATCTTTATTGATGATGGAAGTCATGATGGTAGCAGCAGAATGAATTCAGAAGTTTACAGTAACAATATGTCTTCCAATTTACAGAGAAATGCATCCAGTCTAATCAGGAGGAACTTCATCGTGCAGCAAGACAACGATCCAAAACACATTTCCACCTCAACAAAGGACTTCATCAGGGGGGAAAAGTGAAAGGTTTTAGACTGGCCAAGTGAATCACCAGACCTTAACCCAACTGAGCAGCATTTCACTTCCTGAAGAGGAGACTGAAGGGAGAAACCTCCCTGAAACAAACTGAAAGAGGCTGTGGTAAAAGCATGGAAAAGCATCATAGAATAAAAAAAAACAGCAATGTGGTCAAATGTCAGTGAGTCACAGGCTTGATGCAGTTATTGCAAACAAGGGATATGCACCCAAATATTAAGCGTTATTTACCTTTGGACTACCTGCTCCTATGCTTTTGCTCGCCTAAAAATTGGATAGTCTGCCACCAAAGGTGCCACGTTTTAAGTTGTTTAACACGTCTAGATGTAAACATGAGGAAATGAAAGCTGGAATTCAAAGTATAGTGTATATAGTATATATACTCTGTATACCAATGTTTACAATGGCATTTGTCCTCTAAAGTACACTGCCGTGCAGTTTTAGAAGGAAGTCAACTCAGAGCATTTCCGAGAATCTTTGAGAAGCTGCCATAGCTCTTCAGAGGCTTTGGCTGTCCCCCTTTTTTCCCCATATTTTTCTTCTTGTAAAAGTATGACTGATGGATGATGCATGGCAATGCCGATATTTTTCAAACATGACAGAATAACTCATTAAAAACGTGGATGATTTTCATGCGAACGTCCTAACAATAGCGTCATTATCTTTTCTTCTTGCTTTCCTCCTCTCCATCTCTCAGTATCGTGCTTGGCTCCGGACCAGCTTCAGACCCAGCCCGTTTAAAGACCAGGAGAAGGTTTCAGCTTTACTCGTCCTCTACGCAGAGCAGCAGGCGCAGGAGCGGCGGAGACGAGGAGACCAGGACTGGATGAATCAAGCGTCTGGAGTTTACGCTGTGCCTTACAGCCGCTATAATAGATGAGTGGTCTCTGTCCCTGCACCAACAAAAGAGCTACAGGCTCTTAATGACTGCCGCTCACCTGTATAACAACGTACACTAATTCTAACAGAGCTCAGTAATATCTCTTTCACCACTCTTAGTTAAGACTTTTAGGTTGTTATTATTATGTCTGAATTAAAACATAGACAAACCCATGAATGCATCATCAGTCTACTTCCAGTTAGAACGGCAAAAAGGTGTTTAGTGGATAGCGTGAACACACTGAATCACTCGTTCTTAGGAAAGCACCTACACTGATCGCTCCAATGAGGTCTACAGTCATCATGTTGTTTTCCTTTAAAAAAATAAATAAACTATAATAATAATAATAAACTGTACCTCACTTTACCCAGCCATTGCAATCAAGTTGTGATTTTTTAATAAAATTGATTGACAATTTGTAATCCAATCTTATATTATTATTATTATTATTATTATTACACATCAGATTACCAGTCCACTGTATAAGATGTAATTATTTCTTTTTTTATTTATTTTTCTTTATATTAAATAAAAATGATCAGATTATCCATCCACAGATATTATTATTATTATTATTATTATTATTATTAGTTATTGTTATTATTTTTAAATAAAAGTAGATTACCCCTCCGCGTACAAGTTGTATTTTTTTTAATGTTACTTTCTTTTTTTTTTTATCAAATGTTAATAGATTTTCTAGGGTTGTGTTATCATATTTCTTTCTTGTTTGTTTTTGTTTTCAAGTTTGCATTGTTGTGTACTCATGTTGATTTGATGTAAATTATTCATCAAGAAAGAATCCAAAGTAAACTTTGTTTTGATTTAAAGTGATGAATAAATAAGCTGTATTAGACTCCACTGTAAATATAACGTCTAGGACGCTATATTCTGTAGAGGAAAAAAAAAAGTGTACTTTGCTTTGCTCCTGTGCAAAATCTTCTGTCATTAAACACTATTCATGCTAGCATTTGGTGCAAAAAGGCACACGTAAACATAGAGGTCAAAATTAAAAATGAAGATCAATTCATTTTGACCCTGGTAG
>JAOUWY010000054.1:37595166-37607847 GCA_025728095.1 Prietella phreatophila | reverse complement strand
AGAGAGAGACAGAGAGAGAGAGAGAGAGAGAGACAGAGAGAGAGAGAGAGAGAGAGAGAGAGAGAGAGAGAGAGAGAATTTAAACAGTTTGTTAGTTACATGTTTGTTTCAATATAACCGAAGTGTCTATTCAGCGCACGTGCGCTTTTACAAAGTTCGGATTGACAGCGGATATTATTGGACTGACAACGTGAGGAAGGAAGAAAGATTAGACTGTAAATACTGTTATAATATCATGTTATATACCGTGTTCATTACAATGCGCAGCGTGGTTTTTAATTCACTGTAATTCACTCGCGTGCTGTAGTGCGGCAACATACAATGCGTTATGGTTTGTTTTGTTTTGTTTTTTGATTTTGATTTTTGGTTAAATAGGAATCATAAACAAATTCAGACAACACGTCTTGTTTAAACCGAGGAACTGAAGAAACAAAGGGTGGGCCCGCAATTTACAGGTATTTTTTGTCTGAGGGATGGGTGGATAAGCTGTTCTAAGCTGTTTGGGATGCACTGAGCAAGGAATTTCGCTTCTCTCTTGCATATTTTGGCTTGCTCGGAAACTAAGTATGCACGACTCCAGCGTGAGCATGAGGTGAATCTCTACGTGCTGTCAAATAGTTCACTGGAGAACGTCATGGAAAATGCGCGCGCTGGATGAAGTGGGTATGCGCCTAACCTAACGCGCTTGGAGATGTTGTTAAAGAGACAGCTTATATAAAGAAACATCATAATTATTATTATTATTATTATTATTTGCAGTAGTAGTAGTAGTAGTAGTAGTAGTAGTAGGAGGTGGAGGAGTCTCTGTGACTCATTTTAAACATAAATATGTAGGCCTACATGAATCCACAAAGCATCACTACGTGATCTAAAAACTCATACATTTTAAATAAAGAAATATATATGTTATATGTTTAAAAGGTACAAACACAATGTAAACAATCTATGTTGATACAGATTGATACTAAGCTAATTCTGATATTATTGGATTCCAGAGGATATACATAAAGAAATATTTATATTTAGGTTCAAGGTTTCATTAATAAATGACTTGACTGGATGACATTTCAGGCTACCTGTGTGCGTGTCAGTCAGGTAAGCATGAGAGGCGGATATTAGGACATGGGAGGCAGGTCAAGGAAGATCAGCAGGATTAAAGCAGAACAGTGGCAAAGTCCCACATCGTACTAAACAGCAGAGACAAAATATCACGCCACCTACGGTAACTAAAGACATCTAGCCTAGCATAGTGCGCGTTACTTTGATGTGATATTTAGTGGTATGTGCGTGCTTAGTGCTCAGCCCTGGAGGTTCTGGACGCAGCGCAGGTTGAAAATAAAGGAGGGCGGTATAGGGAACGCGCACAACAGCGGAGAAACCATCGGTTCCTCTTGGAATGAAGTCATCAACGTTAATTAAACGCAGCGGGGAAAGGAACGGACGGGTGCGCGATCTCTCCCTCTCTCTCTCTCTCTCCCGGTTTTACGCACTGGGTGGTCCGCGCGCTGATAAATGAGCAATGCGCGGAGGACCTGGAGTCCGGTTCTATCAATATACACTCCGTTACTTGGGTTTCGGTGACAACAGCGAATGCCTGAGGCTTGCTTCAGCCTTAATGGCTTGTCGGTGGCGACAGGGGGTTGTATATTTTTATTTAACCCTACATAATCGCGGGTCACTAGACTACGTCATGCACAATGTAAAATGTAGCAAAACGTTTGCTTCAAGCCAAAAAGAACCAGTTTACAACATTTCATAATGATAATTGAAGTCTGTGCAAAAAAAGGCACATGAATAGCAAGTCTATAAAAAAATACATTATAAATAGAATACAGATATTCTATATAATACGTTATACTGGCTTTTATATTATATGTAGGATATATAAATCTATGCATGATATTAGGCATGCCTGTCAAAATAAAATAAAATAAAATAAAGCACCAGACACTAAAAGGAACCTTAGAGGAAATATTCTTGCTGAAGCCACCTCATATTCCAGAATTTATTATTGCTGTTTATTGATTATTATTATTATTATTATTATTATTATTATTAATGATTTATTTGTTTATTTTTATTATTTAGGCTAGGCTTTTGCTTTGCAGCTGTGTGCTTTTTTTGTGCCGAAAATCGGATCAAAGCTTAACCAGACTGCGCACACTAAATACAGCCAGAAAAAGAAAAAAGAAATTAGTTAATGTACAGGTTTTTAAATTATAAATCACATAAGCTATATATATATATATATATATATATATATATAGCTTATCTGATTTATAATAATATTATTATTAATATTATTATTATTATTATATTATTATCGTTATTATTATTATTATTAAATAAATATATACTTTTTAATTTTACCGGCTGGTTATTCTCAATTGATCGGCACCAATCTGCAACACTGCGTTTCATTTAAAAAAAAAAAAAAAAAAAAAGGGAAACCATGTTGTGTTTTGAATATTCATGCTCATTTTCAGATGAACAAACACACATCTATTATCAGCCCGAATTCAGTTGAACAAGTGAAAATGACTTGCCTTGACTCACCGATTAGCCGTCTTCATATAGCAAAGTGCAGGTCCCAGGCATCTTTTTTTTAAAAAAGGAAAGTCTGACAAGTTAGACAGAATTGTCTACGGCTTCATCTCCACATTTATGTTAAAACAAAGATTCACAAATAGTTTGCGCCGCATAAAACGGACGCATAGCCCCAGAATGGGTATTAGCGGCTCTTGTGGTGCTTTTTGCTTGATTTTTTATTTAAAGAAGGCTAGAGAAAATGTTTACATTTGACACTATAAACATCCTGCCCATGTTCCTGTCTGTCTTAAAAAGAAATCGGCCCGTATGCTCCCGTGAATACACGGGTTGTATTTTTTACTTTTTAACAAAAATGTATTTAAAAAAAAACCCAAACAAACATTTTTCTTCCATTATTAGCTACAGATTTAAAAAGAAAACAAAACTCAGGGTTGGAATAGGCTAAATGTGAAAAATTTCTATGTATGATGAGAAGGTCTGACAATGAGCAACAAAACGATGCGTTAATGTAATCAAACAGAAAATAATACAGAACAATTTTATAATATAAGCTATTTTAGTATAGTGGTAATAAAAGGAATATTAAAATTTAAAAAAGCATAAATGATGGCACATATTTTAGGTATAGGTGCTGATTGTTTAAGGCTAATAACGCTAAATATATATATATATATATAAATATATATATATATATATATTTTTTTTTTTTTTTTTTTTTGACTAATGATTGTAAAATTCATATGCACTCGTTATTTTATGCTATCTTATACATGCAAATAGACGAGCGGCTTTCTAACGGTAGAAAACTTTACGCAGAGATGCCAGATGTTGGTGTGAGCCCACCCCGTGGCGTGGGGAGGAAAATGGGCGGAGATTGGGCGGTCCCTTACGCGTTTCATGACGTCTTCATGATGGTCAAGAGCTTGGCTAGGCGCTGATGGCCACAGATAAGTAAAGAGCGATCTGCAAAGAGAACGAGACCAGACGGAACCGAAGCAGTATAAGACGCTCCCTTTCTGTGTTAATTGTGGACAGTGCCATAGCAGGACTTTTCTAACTTGAGGACAGTGAAGCTACCGAACTAAACGCGACAGATTGTCCACGGTGCGCTTGCGTTTCTTTTTTTATTGCCGCTTTTTGTGGGTCATGACAAGATCTGGTTGATCGTTTGGTTTCCGAAGTTCCAGCGCTCTCGCTACAGGTGGAGGATTTTCCTTTCTTTAAAAAAAAATATAGAAAAGAAAAGCCGTATCGAGCGCTCAGAACCGATGACGGCCGAGGTCCAGCAACCTTCCGTGCAGCCGCCTGCCCAAAGCAGCCCGATGTCCGCACCCGAGAAAGCGCACGCTCAATCTGCGGCCATGGACGCGGCCTCCTCCACCACCAAAGCCAAAAAGACAAATGCCGGCATCCGGCGTCCTGAGAAGCCGCCGTACTCGTACATCGCGCTCATCGTCATGGCCATCCAGAGCTCTCCGACGAAGCGTCTTACGCTCAGCGAGATCTACCAGTTCCTCCAGAGCCGCTTCCCGTTCTTCCGCGGCTCTTACCAGGGCTGGAAAAACTCCGTGCGTCACAACTTGTCCTTAAACGAGTGCTTCATTAAGCTGCCCAAGGGGCTCGGGCGACCAGGGAAGGGTCACTACTGGACCATCGACCCTGCGAGCGAGTTCATGTTCGAGGAGGGCTCTTTTCGGCGCAGACCACGCGGATTCCGGCGCAAATGTCAGGCGCTCAAGCCGTCCATGTACAGCATGATGAACGGCCTCGGGTTCAACCACTTACCCGAGTCTTACAACTTCCAGGGCAGCGGCGGAGGCCTGTCTTGCCCGCCAAATAGTTTATCTTTAGAGAGCGGGATTGGGATGATGAACGGACATTTGGCAGGCAACATGGAGGGAATGGGCCTGGCGGGACACTCCATGTCTCATCTGTCGGCCAACAGTGGACATTCCTACATGGGGAACTGTACGGGATCCACGGGGAGCGAGTATCCCCATCACGACAACTCGGCCTCGCCCCTGCTGTCCGGCGGCGGAGTCATGGAGCCGCATCCCGTTTACTCGAGCACGACTTCGGCGTGGGCGCCCGCGCCGTCCGCTTCCCTCAATAACGGAGCGTCTTACATTAAACAGCAGCCTCTGTCTCCGTGCAACCCAGGTGCAAACCCTTTACAGCCGAGCTTACCGACACACTCTTTGGACCAGTCATATCTGCACCAGAATGGGCACAGCGCGACCGACCTACAAGGTACATTTTATTTACTAAATACATAAATCAATCAATCAATAAATCCAGCATGAAAATCACTTAGAAATATTTTATAGCACGGTCTAGCATGAAGCAAATCTATTAGCACCATGTAAAAACTCTACATTTGTTAATTTAAAGTAATGCTATATAAGCAGTTGAATTCCGACATATTTATATCTCGTATCAAAAATATTTTGCGCATAGGATTTTTGTCCTAGTTCATTAAAACGTCAATCGGTAGTTAGTGAAGGCTGTCAGAAGGTAGCCCCTGTCTCCTCCGGGACTCAAGTTTAAAACGGTGCCAATTTCCAGACTATACTGAAGCAGGGCGCGCGGCACCGGGTCCGGTGGGAATCGCGTGCGAGCACGGCGCTGTCAATTAAGAAAAAGATCTCCCACCCTGAAGTCAACCATCCAGCCCTTCCACACTCACTCCCTGCAGGCGGTGTAATCAGGCTCGCCAAAATAGATACGGCTGTCATTAAATGCTACATGAAACCAGCGGCTTCAGAATGACTTCCACCATCAACACGGGGATCAATTTAAAGTTCGCACATTCTTTTTGCGTTGCACCGCATTTGGCACAAACCTGACGGTGGGGTGTTTAAAACACAACAACAACTTGAACGTGTTGTCGTGAATGAAAGACTAAAGATAGCAGCAAAATGTCTAGTTTCTAAAAAAAAATCTAATTTCTTAAAAAAAAAAGAAGAAGAAAAACGTTGAAGTCGAATTTAATGTATTACCTAAGTCGAAAAATGCAGGCAATAATAATAATAATAATAATAATAATAATAATAATAATAATAATAAAAACTTATTTATTGGTATTACTACTAGTACTGTTATTTTTGTATTGTTCTTCTTGTTATAATTCTTCTTCTTCTTCTTCTTCTTCTTCTTCTTCTTCTTCTTCTTCTGATTATTATTAATACTAATATTTTCCTCCTGAATCACAGTGCACTCATGGTGAACTCAAATGAACAGTGTAAAGATGAATTCTAATTGAACTCTACACAAAATGTGGAGACTATACAAATGCACTTAGCTCATGTTGGACTATTCACTACGCTGATTTTATACCGATTTATTTATTTTATTTTTATCATCGTGCCCTTGTAGTAACCTAACGAGGACTATTTTCGTGGTTTCTCCTCCGTAGGTATTCCCAGGTACCATTCCCAATCTCCCAGCATGTGCGACCGGAAGGAGTTTGTGTTCTCTTTCAACGCCATGACATCTTCAACTATGCATTCACCTGGAAGCGGCTCTTATTATCATCACCAACAAGTCGCCTATCAGGACATCAAGCCTTGCGTGATGTGACAACACTGGTAATGAATTCAAGACTGATTTAACACTGATGAAGGAGCCACTGAGCCTCTGCGGTGGGAAACAACAACAACAACAACAACAACAACAACAACAACAATAACAACAACCCTGAAAGGCGCGCTGGAAAAAACAGAAAAAAGAAGGAAAAACAGGACAACGACAGGCTACATTATACATCCATGTAAAAAATGTCAAATGACGCAAACTCGGTACAAAAACATGACCAGGAGAAAAGCCGGGTACCTTAACTTAACCGTGTCGGTGTTTTACAAACAGCCTTTAAGGTGATGTGTGCCAAATTTATTCAAGCTATTTCCAAATAAGACTGCGCAAATTCTAAACTAATGTGCATCTTAATGCCAAAGAAATAAAGGAGGAAAAAATAAATACCGCTTGGTACTAACTCTGCTGGCGGATGGATACCACTTGAGTGTAGATTGTGAGTGACTGTCCGTGTTGTCATTCCGGGGAACCAGGATTGAATTGAGTTTTTCAGTGAAAATTGTATTACGTGTTATTTTGTTTTGTTTTTTTGTTTTTTTAAATACAGGCCTATATAAATATTACTTTCATTCAGGACAAGCTGTTCGATATCTGATCCTATTAGTCAATTCAGTGCAAGTGTGGAAGTTCATTAGGTTATCACGTGGAAGGAAAACGAAGGCACTTTTAAACCTTAAAGCGCAAGTTTATTTATTCTGTTTATATTTGGATTGTATAATTATAGCCATAGTATTGAACGCTTTATCGGCAATATTTGCCCAGACGCTGTCTTATTCCATGTAAACAGAAAATGAAGGTTTAATGTAAGCACTGTTGTTTTGTTTGTTTGGTGTTTTATTTTTCGCTTTTGTGTTTGTATATCCGTATCGACACGAGTCATTTTCCAGCACTGTAAAAAAAAGAAGAAGAAAAAAAGAGAGAAAAAAAATTGTATATGGTGTAGGTCATATCTTTTTTAGTAGGCATCTTTTCCTTTCTATTTTCGTGTCTTTAGACATTAGGTCATCTACGCACGATATGTATAAAATTGTATAAAACAGTAAATGGCATGCAGTTGGAATTAAACTGTTCAAAAGTTTACGCACCAGATTCGCAGGTTTTGCAAGATAATGAAATCTCTTTTGTATGTGATTCAGTGGTGGGACTGCGTTCGGGGATAACGATGTATAAATATATATTTTAATTACAGACGGGACAGAAGATTTGCTCTTCATTTAAAAAAACAAAACAAAACAAAAAACAGACCCTAAAAGTGAAATGCAGACAAAACATTTTGTTTCACTTTTCTACGACTGGAAACTGTCTAAATCCGTCCGTATAAAATATCAAAATGATTGCATTTTCTAATACATTATTATTATTATTATTATTATTATTATTATTATTGAAAGAACTACTTTCTAAAACAAAGCACGTGCTATTAGGTTTGTAATTACAGCCTATAATTAATTAATTAATGATACAAAAATATGTATTTAGGTTTTATTTGGGTTTTTATTTGTGTGGTTTTTTGCAATATAGATAGATAGATAGATAGATAGATAGATAGATAGATAGATAGATAGATATGATACTTGGCGCTGAAATAGTTCAACTGAAAACAGCAATCTGTCTTTTCTAAGTTTCGGATAAAATGTCGGCCAAAATGATAATGTAATGTAATGCAAGTGGTTACCGAGTTCACACTCTTCTACTTCATCTTCTTCTTCTTTTTATGATTATCCATATATTTTAGCCTGCACGTCTTCAGCTGCACATGGATAATAGCACCAGAGTTTACTTGTATCCGTGTATTACTTTATTTAAACCGGTATAAAGACCATGTCGTCAATTTATAAAGTCAATACTGAAGGGATCTTTTACCAGTTGAGATCTAAACGTTGCACTGAAACGTCTCACTTCTTCCTAAACCTTTAAAATATCTCCTTTTTCACATTTTCTTTTATTATGAAGAGAACACCGTTCAGGGAACATTAACAAGTAGCCCACATCCGTAGATCTGCATTATGGTGGGTTTTGGTTTGTTTTTTGCTGATCTGATGTTTATTAGTTTGCATTTAGACGCAAAGCTGCACAAATTCCAGCGCCGTTTTTCCCCCCTAGAGTTTGTGCACCACCTAATGGCTGCGTGTTGTATTAACACTGAATTAAAAAGTCACTCTGGATGATGATATACAATTCCTGAGTCCTCGCAGGGGAAATTCAAGATTTCAAGATTGGAATAATTCGATAACAACAACAACAACAACAATAATAATGATAATATATTTCACGTGAATGTTTACAATTAGAATGAAAGCGATTTTTTTTCACGTATCTTTACACATTTTCACGTTTATGTAAATTCGAGTAAATATAGAATAGGGAAAAAACATAATGCATCATTTATCATGTAAAAGTTCAAAAACCTATGCCTCAGAAGAAGAAGAGGAACAAGAAGAAGAAGAAGAAGAAGAAGAAGAAGAAGAATGTAATGTTTTAGTGTAAATCAGTTAAGATGTTTATGAGTGTATCCAATTTCAGTGTATTTTCTGAAAAGGGGAATCAGACATCATCCAAAATCTAAACTGCACTTGAATTTTGAAATAAAACAGCAGATACTACATGGCGGGACAATTGGGCTCTCCATCTAACATGGTCAATAGGGGTTAAATATATCTTTAGCTCACGTTGACAACCAAAATCCATAATCCATGTTTATATGGTTTAATGGACTGCGACTTATGGATATCATAAATCTGGAAACAGCAGAAGTAGCAGACGTTTCCCTACTTTCATCCCACAACAGCTGTTCCAATCCATCGACTTGCACTATAAGCGAATAAAAGTCATTTGGGGCTCATGAGGCACATTGGAGCTTAGTGTTAGACGAAGGGAAACACACTGTAAGACCCACATGGTCAGCCTGGAGGGAGGGAGGGAGGAAAAAACCCAACAGGCACTCCAACTCCTCATATCATCTCCCTGCATTATCTGCCTTGTCATTTGTCAAGACTATTTTACTGAGTGAAACTGACAGAGTAACACCCTTATAGGTTAACGTTCACCAGGGCAGCTGGAGCATGTTGCCTCCTTGCCTCTGGACCACACATTAATCTGCTCCTGAAGTTACACAGAGATGGAGCGAATCAAATTCCTGTGTGATTCACTCAGTGCCATGAGAATGAGTCAAGCGCATTATACAATCGCATTATTGAATCGATTCATCTGAACAGTAAACAAAAATGTGCACAGATGATGTTATTGATAACTTCAAACTGCAAATGTAGAATCTTAGAAATATGGACATGAGTTTCAGAATATTTTGGTTTGCCTTGTTCTTGCTTTAATGACACTGTGCATTCATGAACCATTTTAGATCCAATCCATCTGCGTGATGTCTGATCACACGCTTCCATAGAAGAGATCGGACATGAGGAAAATCTGACCTTTTGTACAAAGCAGTTATATTGTCAATGTCACACAATTGCTTACGTGTAAATAGGGACCCATGTGCAGAAACCTACATTTACTTTCTTCTTTTTTCTCTAAACACTTCAAAATTCTCAACTCCCCCCNNNTAGAGCTTTTTGTTAATAAATCCCAGATTTTTCAAGATCTGGCCTCATTCCTAAAAGTTAATACAGAAATAATATATAGTATCGTATAATGTGGGCTACTGGATTTTAGTGACGTAAAATCATTATGGACAACATCTGCTTGTAAAAAGTTAACCAAGAGCGCATTAAAAGGCTCAGACCACCCCAAACAGCAAGTATGTTCAGCTGGAATGTTCTGGAATCGGAGATGGAGGAAGAAAAACAGAAACCCAGCAGAAATCAGTAAGCGGCACCTGTAAAAGATGAAGTTACCCTCGCGCCGCATGTAAAACTAATCCCGTCCGAACAGAGCCGGAGCGCTTTGTTTTGATTCACCGCATACAGTGAAGTCAGCGATTTTGGGGGACCGTGGAATACGTTTGATTTCAGAAGATGAA
The DNA here is from genome assembly GCA_025728095.1 of Prietella phreatophila. NCBI lineage: Eukaryota > Metazoa > Chordata > Actinopteri > Siluriformes > Ictaluridae > Prietella > Prietella phreatophila. Next base: position 37,597,730 of record JAOUWY010000054.1, on the reverse strand, counting down.
GACAACTGATAGATGCATATATCAATGGTGTAGTCTACGACATTATATATAGTAAGTGGAAATTACATACATATTATAGTATAGAATTTACACTCTATAGTAAAAAAAAAAAAAAAAAAAAAAGCCCAACTGTGAGACGATAAGTGTCGAGAGGATCATATTTACAATATTTACATGAGTAATGAGGCAAAACATGCTTGCTGATTTTGGGTGAAGTTTGGTTTTACACTGGAGCAACAAGTATAATGATAATAACAAGAAATAGCAATGAAGTTTAGCAACACTATGCTAAACTGGTTGCTGTCGACTTCATTTCCTTGTCCTCTTTATTTGTGCAAACACGTCTCACTTTGATGCTCAAGAAGGCAACGTGATACATTAAACGTAAGGGGAGTGTAAACTTTTGAACAGGATGATCGATGTAAATTGTTTGGTTTTTTTCCCCATTCAGTACTGCCTTTCAGATGCTAAATAAAATAGTTACATCTCCCAAAGTCAAAATGCTAACAATTTACATCAATCATCTTGTTCAAAAGTTTACGCTCCCTCCCCCTGGTTCTTAATGTATCCTGTGTTGTCTTCTTGAGCATCAGTGAATGTTTGCACCTTTCGTAATAGTCGTGTATGAGTCCCTCATTTGTCCTGTGTGAAAAGATGGATCTCGACATCATATAGCCGCTGCTGGAAAGGCCTCAAATATGCAGAAGATGCTGGAAAAGCAGAGAATGTGCCGGACCTGGAGGATTTTTCTGAAGAACAGTGGGGCAGTTTAACTGCTCAAGACAAACAAGGGACTCATGAAGAATTCTCACAAAACAAAAACAGTCGTGGATCATCCAGGTAACGACACGCAGTATTAATAACTAAGGGTATGTAAACTTTTGAATGGGGTACTTTTTATAAATTCAGCTATAATCTTGGCTTATGGACTATGTGTAAACATCTGTTACATGAAATAGCTTCTTCAGGACAGGACTAAATATAATACGGGATTTTTATGATCCATCTTATTTTGTTAACAGTATTAAAATTTAGGAGATTCTGCAAGGGGTATGCAAACTTTTGGGCATGACTGAAAATATATTAGATAGATATAAATTCAGTGTTTTAACAACCACTTCACACTATCCCGTTATTGATTATTTTCCTATAACAGCATGTTGTGTTTTATTCCTTACTTGTTCGAAACTGCATGATTAATACAGGTCTTCAAAAAAATAAAAGTTAAACATTCATAATAAATATTGTTTAAACACGAAAAGAATCATAAGGATTTCTGAATTTTATTTCCAGGAGCAATCCTTTTGTCAGATCATGCATCAAATAGTCTACTCCCACTGAAATCTCACAGCTTTTCTGGATTTTTCCTCCAACCTCTCGTCTAGGACACTACTGCTGATGGTGGTTGTAGTCGGAGCTGTTCCTCTGGGTTTGTTCTTGCTAGATCTTTGGTAGAACCAGGTCTGTGGAAGCTCTTTTGGCTTCTGGCGCGTCCTACCTGCAGTGTGTGGCCGTGAATGCAGAGTCCCTCCAGGGCATCCAGAGCCTGATCCGAGGCTCGCTCATCACTGTACTCAAGGAACGCCCTGCGCTGTGCCCCCTTCCAGGTGAGTCGAACAGGTACAGCGTCCCGCTCCCATAGGAAACGCTTCAGCTCGCTCACACGCAGTCTAGCTGGGAGGTCGCCTAAATAAAGTGTGTTTCCAGGAGCCTGAGAACGTTCACGCTTCAAATCAGCTTCTTCAGGTGGAAGTGTACGATCTTGACTTGGGATTTTAGGATGGCGTTTTGGATCAGGACCGGGCTTGGGCTCAGGTTTATGCTCCTGTTTTGTCTTCACACTTTCAGCGGAGGACAATTTCAGCATCACGTCCTTTCCAGCCTTCTGCTCCAAGGCTCGCAGTTTTTTCAGGATGGGGATTTTCTCCAGCATTTCTGCATCGAGCTGCGGACATGAAAATCAACAGCGTTTGCAGCTTTTCAGAGAAAACTCTAGAAACTGTCCCCATTTGGTGGAGGGGAAAAAGCCGAGCAGAATTAAATAAAGTGTCAAATAAATCTTAGAAATAGGAATCAGCAAATCTCATTTTTGATATTTTCCAAGAACTTTTTAATGCCAAGCCGAGATATTTTTGTACATATTTAACTCACTTGTTATCAGGATTAAAGTTGGAAGGTAATTTGAATTTTGTTTTAGCCTTAAAAACAACAAAATAATAATCGTTTAGTTATATCTGAGTCATGTGCTTACTATTCTTAGTCTATTTACAGAACATTTTTCATCTACCGTAAATTCCGGACTACAAGCCGCTACTTTTTTCACAGCCTTTGAACACTGCGGCTTAAACAATGACTCGGCTAATGTATGGATTTTTACACGCTAACGAGTTTCATGCCAAAACATTTAGCCTCGTCACATCAGACCAATGAAATAACCCAACAGGTCGCAGTGGACCAATGAAAGTGTTCGATTTAAATCTAACGCGCTCACACTACATTCTTCAGATCAGTGGTTTTGCGCTTCATACACACCCCCTCCTCAGGGAAAACACACGAAGAAATGC
>JAOUWY010000054.1:37567411-37580257 GCA_025728095.1 Prietella phreatophila | reverse complement strand
TATTGATGATCAAAATCTAGCCTGTTACCTATGAAAAACATTTAAGCCTTTAAACTGATCAAATATTTCATTTGTTCGCAATAATATTTATACTTACCATGATCTTGCTTTAATTAGGTAATAACATTATTATTATTATTATTATTATTATTATTATTATTATTATTATTATTATTAATGCCAAGACAAATTAATCGTTTGTAACGGTGATGTGCGTCATAATTGAAGTGATTCTAATTCTGATTCTGTCCTATGACGTCACGGCAGAAGCGCACGGCGTGTTCAAATCTCGCGAGAGGAGAAAGAGAAAATCAAGCCGTTGATTTGGGTGAAGTGGCAGTAGAGGGCGCCAGAGACACACAGTACAGTGTATATAGATCCCGCTTTGGCGCGTGATATGTTCACGTGTCCGCCATACTGATCCGGGCAAGACTGCCCTATAAACCAATAAAAGTATAATATAAACAAACCAAAGCAAATGTTATTTGTCACATACATAATCATATATCGTTTGACACGCAGTGAAATGCTTTTTACAACCGCACCTATATGTAAAAGAGAACAAAAAACAAGATAATATCTAATAAAGATCAAAATATAATAAGAAGAAATTAGGGCGAAAAAATAATATAATGTATAGAGAATAAAACTAGAATATATGAATAGAATTTATTTGCTTATTTATTTATTTTACAATTTAGAATATAATACAAAATGACATTTATACCGGCCCGATAAATTATACAATTACAATTATACAGGGTCGCGAGAGCCAAAAAAAGAAAGCTCTTCAAACTGAGCAGCTTTTTCACCAACACACCAAATCAGGACGATGAGATGACCGGTATGCTAACGTTAAACTAGTTAGGAGCAGTGCAAGATGCTAGCAGCCGTGCAAAACAGCGTTGTCTGCAAACCACCGTTCATGTTTATGTATCAAACTTTTTCTAGCGCTAAGAATGAGCAGAATTAACATTAATGAAGAGTATGGTGTAAGGCTGTAGAGAACAGTGCATTATCTTCCTGGCCTTGGTCCAGCACTACATGTTGTAGACGGGCTGCAGGTCAGAGAGCTCAGTGTGGATGATACGCCCAGCTGTTCCCACCACCCTCTGGAGAGCTCGTCTGTCCTGCATGGTGCTGTTCCCAAACCAGGCTGTGTTTATGATCTACATGGTGTACAAAAACGTTCTGTCTCCAGGAATTTACAATCTCGATAGTTAGACTTGGAAAATGCTTCATTGTCATAAGGAATTGTGAAAACTCACGCTCGTCAAGCATAGAATTGGCTTATTTTTCTCGGTTAATAAATGCTGAGACCACCCTAACATAATATAACCGAATTATATTGTACATCAAATGTGCATAAAGTTTTTATTTTCATTGTGGAGATGGATTTTTTCCTGTCGTAACCCCATCTTTAGCTTCTCTTGTGCTCCAGGTCAGAACTCTGTTAGCAAAGCTCGTTCATTTTTAAATACTGAAAAAAAAATGTAAATACAGTGGTAAAAAATTGATGTGATAATAATAATAATAATAAGCCATGATTTGATGACAAGCTATTAAATCATGATAGCCATGGAAAATGGCAGTATAGATGAAAATCTCGATTATGGGCAGTTCAGTTGATAATATAAACTATAAAATAAGCTGAGACTTATTACTGTTGCCCGGACCAATATGGCGGCGATGTTGACATACGATCCAGCGCCCAGTGCGGCGATGAAGAGCACGAGTCTGACTGCACGGAGCGTTCGCTGCCTGATGCACTTGCCTCTGTGCCTAAAACTTTATGGGCAAAGCATACTAATGAAGTAGGCCTCGTTCAGACATGTGGCTTCTCTGTGTGTTCATTACCAAATATTGTTCATGAGGCTCACTCTATCCCATTTAATTCTCCTCAGGCTGCCGAACTCGTTGCTCTCACATGTGCTCGTCATCTCTTTAAGGGTAAGACTGTTACTATTGACACTGATTCGCGTTATGCTTTTGGTGTCGCACATGATTTTGGTAAGTTATGGTCTGCTCGTAGGTTTCTGTCCTCACAGATTCACATCTTCAGTGGATTCATGCCAGCCGCATCAAACGCTGTCCAGCTGTGGCAAGAGACAATACTGCTATCAAGTAGGCCTCATCACATCTCACAACAACACATCCTCAACAGATGAGAAAGGCGAACATTCACAATCAAGCTGCCCTGAGGAGGCCTCTTCTCATCTCATTTAACACATACGCATATAGCTCTGTTTTGTATTAGAAATACACACACGCAAATCTTTTCTCTTGTGCTTTGTAGAGTTTCCACAGAGATTATGTGCAGGTCCTTAAGAAGGCAATAATCATTTTAGGCATGATCTAATATTTAATGTCCCAATTCCGACGGTCTCTAGTCTGTGTCACGGGGTCTCTGTAAAACAGATAGAATGTTTTTCTCTCCCTCAGATAGTTTTTTTTTTTTTTTTCCGTTTCCCCGGCCTATCCTCTTATCTCTTGTGTATATATGACATGCTTTGTTTATCCTTAAACTAAGAAGCCTTTGCACTGAACTCCATGGTGGTCTGAAGCTCCTTCCCAGTAACGGATGAGAGGAAATCAGTCACTGCAAGGTCCAAAACAAGATCTTAGCCGATCTTTTCTTAATTAGCGTCTTAAAGCTGATTACTAGTACATTGTGCCCTGCATGTATATTACTGCTAGACATACATTCAGTCCTGTGTCTCTGGTTGATGTCATCAGTAACAATGTTGAAAGGTAACTAAGGAACATTATTCCGTACTCTTCGAGATGAGAATTGAATGTATAAAATAATTCACGCATATGAAAATGTTGCCTTCTAACAATTGCAGACTTCAAGCAACTCCTTCAAAGCCGGGGCAGCTGTGGATCAGGTGGTAGAGCGGGTTGTCCACTAACCGTAGGGTTGTTGGTTTGATTCCCGACCCACATGACTCCACATGCCGAAGTGTCCTTAGGCAAGACACTGAACCCTAAGTTTGGATAAAAGCATGCAGACTATTTAGACCATTTAAAATGAGGATAAAGTTGATTTTCATGATGTAGATCCATTTTAATTTCACATTTCAGCTGTAATAAAATATCTGCTCGACGGAGAAAGCCTGTGTGGGTAAAAACATTCAGTTTGATATGTTATATTGGCAAAGTCACAAAACACACCTTTAATGTCTACAGTAATGATCAGAGGAAACCTAAATCACAATCATCTGCTTTCAAACTGGACAGTTATTCTATTTTTAAGGGTTCAGAAATGTCTATAGTGCACAATGTTTAAAAAATGTTCTTGGCATCTGAGAATTTGCGAAAGTGTGTGTGTGTGTGTGTGTTAACATACAGGCCTTTCTGATGGCTTCATTTCAGCCTTGCTTATGGAGCATTAATATTTACACTCACTTCATTCATCCTGTTAATTATTATTATTATTTTTTAAAGCAAAAGATTAGGTATCACTTAAACACAAAGCTGTGATGACGTCTCACTAACTCCTGTCCTGGTTCTCCAGGTCTTACTCGAAGCTTATAGCTCCTTATAAAATAAACGTCTTCAGTGACCCAGAATAATCAAAGCCCTTCATAAGACTCATATGTAGACATAGACAGGGCTGTTTGTGTTGCTCTGTGTCGCTGCCATACTTCCTGCACGAGAGGACGAGAGTATGAGATCACATTTTATTGTCTTTAGCACCACAGGTCTGTGTGTGTGTGTGTGTGTGTGTGTGTGTGTGTGTGTATTCCGGCTGTGTTTCTCTCATGGTTTTTTGGGCCGGTCCAGTTTGTGAGAGGACTCGGTGCTGTCTGAATCGCTGTGGTGCTTCCGGTCGTGCGACTGCTCCGCCTTACTGAAGCGTGTCCAAGAGGGAGAGCGCAGGTAGCTTCCTCTGCCTGGGTGGTGGTGATAACCTGAGAACACACAAGCATATACACACACACACACACACACACACACACACACACACACAAATAGTCAAACCAGCTTTTCATGCTGTCTCACTTTAACATGATCCTATGTTAAATTCTGGAAAAGAAAAGAGAGTGCAGGAGCTTTTTTCTTGTACTGTCCACATGGCCGAGTTGTCCGTCACGGCCTGGTTATCCGAGCGCAGCAGACAAGCAGACAGTATTCCCCTTTCAGCTCAAATCTTTTCCTCTGCTTCATTTGATTTCTGTTTGAAAATTAAACACAATTTGCTCTCATTGACTTTCAGCGATTTGTGCTTAGCGGTTTGCTTCTCGATGAATAGATTTCTGTGATAATGGTATGAACATGTAAACGAATACGAATACATTATACATATTAAACAGATAAAGTATTCGAACTGAATACAAAGCCTGAGGTATACTATTGTTTCTTTTGTTTGAATGTATTAAAGAAGCTAGGAAATGTGTACAGAGCATTTAGTAGAGACAGGAAGTGTGTATCGGGACCGGGTGTGTGTCATTCCACTGGGGAATTTTTACTTTTGTGTGCATACAAGCATGCGGTCAGATACGAAACTTGCAAGAGAGATTAAAAACCAGTTTGCATGATGAGTTTACATAATTTATTCCATCCATCCATCTTCTACCGCTTACTCCTTTTGAGGGTCACGGGGAACCTGGAGCCTATCCCAGGGAGCATCGGGCACGAGGCGGGGTACACCCTGGATAGGGTGCCAGTCCATCACAGGGCACAATCACACACACACTCACACACCCATTAATCAGGACAGCATCAATGGCAAGGCAAAAAATCAAAAGTATTGAAAGTCAAATTTGGCTTGTCAACATGTAAAATAGCTTAGATTAGATTAGATTAGATAGATAGATAGATAGATAGATAGATAGATAGATAGATAGATAGATAGATAGATAGATAGGTAGGTAGGTAGGTAGGTGCTAGAGAGATTTATAACAATCAGAGACAGTCAAATAAAAATTCTTATTTACAGCACATATACGTATCATTTTGATTGTTTCACCATTAAAATACATTAAACTCCCCTCACTTGAGTGGGTTTTTTATCAATTTAAAGAAAGTGTGTACAAATCTTTGCACTTAACATTAAGTTTAGAGATTTTTTCCCTCAAATTTTGACCGTACTTTATTGTTTTACTGGAACAGTTTAGCTCCCTGGGATTGGCTCCAGGTTCCCCCGCGACCCTGAAGAATGAGTAAGTGGTAGAAGATGGATGGATGGATGGACGGATGGATGGAACAGTTTAAGTAAATCATTTTGAATGATGCTCCTTAGCACCACAGGATGGCCGACTATACCAATAAATTCTCAGTTTCAGGCTGGAAATGTCCCTTTAGCCCCTAAAGTCTCTGCTATTATTCACACATGTCTTTGGACTGGAGGAGGAAACCGGAGGAAACCTGGAGGAAACCCGCGAAACACGAGGAGAACATGCAAACTCCACACACAGGGCAGAGGCAGGAATCGAACCCCCTACTCTGGAGGTGCGAGGCAAACGTGCTTTCCTGAATGCTCATTTCAGCATTCCTAACCAGACACAATAAAGGCTAAAAGGTAGCTAATATTTTAAGATAATGTGGAAATCATAGATCACTACTTTCTGGGATTTATGAGGCCCAGGGTAGGTTGTGATGAATATTTCACACACACAGAACCACTTTTTAAACAGATCGAACAAGTTGCTGAGATGTTTAAAGATCTGTATTTCTTTCCACATTGGAATGAATAGAACAGTGCAGGGTTTTGTGTGTGTGTGTGTGTGTGTGTGTGTGTGTGTGTGTGTGTGTGTGTGTGTGTGTGTCAAACTCGGCTTCATCTTTCAATCTTGTTGTGTATTGCACTTTGCATATCGTGTGCAGACGGTTGATCAGGTGACACTTGGAATTCCAATCAGCTTCAAGTTTATTCAAGTTCGCCGCGGTGGCATTTGACTGACGGCTCATGAATATGGATGCCGTAACGGTCTGGTCTCATACTGACACTCGCCTTTTTTTTCCGGTTTGCCTGTCACAGTCTCTCTGTCTCACTTTCTCACTGTCTCACCGTCTCTCCGTCTCACTCTCTCATGTGCATGATAAAATCTCCAACATCAAAATTTATTTATAATTCTAGGTTTGTTTTTTTTCATTGAGTGCAAAATGTTGCACCTCATCTAATAATAAACAAATCTCTATTTGACACTTAATTTCACATGTTCACTTAATAGTGCTTTATTATTATTATTATTATTATTATTATTATTAAGAAATGATTTTTATTAGCAAGTATCACGCTTATTTGGATCTCCCTCGTTAAGCTGTCTGATGACTTAAAACACTCATTGCATGTTTGTCTTGTTAAGCAAGCTATAAAACACTAGAGGTGGTGCTGTTACAGGAAAATAATCAATGACAAGGCGGTGTTATGTGACCCTACACAAATTAGACTTAATGTTATGTTACCACCCTGAACATAACATCTTGGTATTTATTAAAGAATGACATATAATAAATAAATAAATAAATAAGTAAGTAATTTAAAATGACAGTTATTGCAGTGGAACGTCTGCAAAACAAGCTACTGTCGTTTCCCAGTTATCACTTCTGTTATAGCAGCTGTAAACAGTCATTCCATCACTCTAGTCATTCTACCGATATTAATAAGACTAAACCGCTCCTTGAGCTGTTACTATAGAAACGCTAAAGTGATAAAGCGATAAAGTTACTGTTGTAGAAAATGAGTCAACACTTTCTGGCCAATCAGAATCGCTCATTCAATGGTGACATGGTGTCTGATTTATAGTGTGAAAAAATGAATCGTGCTCAGAGTCGATGCGAGTCAGGGAAACAAATCTGGAAAGGAGTGAATAATGGCCTTTCGCAGGAGAAGAAGTGAAAGAAAAGGGTTTAAGGAGAGCAACAGTGAAAACTCTCATTCAAACGTGGATGAAACAGAGACATGAAGAGATGAGGGGGGAAAAAAAAATCAACATTTATGTACAACATTTATCACATGCTAAAAAATTGTTACACCCTTGAGTTCCGAATCGCTCCATATATAAACGTTAATGAAAATATGTTTTGATAAATATGAAAAGGAAGAAAGAAAATAAAGAAATGTTGCGCTCATCAAAAATTATGTAGCGCTATATACATCCATATATACGTTACATTTATAAACTAGTGCTGTAGGACTCAAAGCATTTTCTTATTAACTTGGACTAGTCTCAGACTTACTGGCATTTGAGCTTGGTCTTGGGTATTGGTCTCACTAATGTTACTCTTGGTCTTGACCGAGATTTTGTAAAAATAAAATAAAATAAAATTAAAAAATGAATTGTGATCATTTTATAAAATTTTTTTGCAAGTTTGAACCAAAGTTTTCTTTTCTTACTTCTAAAAAAGCAGGCCAATCAATGGCAAAATAGACAAATGAAGCCAACTAGTTGAAGTAAAGACCTGGCCTCGAAAAGGATTTGATGGTTTTCGATCTCATCTTGACTTTTATTTGGACTCGGACTTGACTTGACCTCAGACTTGATCTCGGCTAGTCCTAGTCTTGGACGTGACAACAGCGGTCTTAATCTCAGCCCTGTTTCAAACATTCAGATCACACCAGCTGACACAGCGCACAACCCTGGTGTAGTTCTTAACAAACATCTAAATATTTTCATCTCATATAACTTGAGTCAGTCATGCAGGTTTCTCCTTTATAGCATCAGGAGGATCCAGACATTTCTATCCACAAAAGCCACTCAGGTGCTTGTTCAGTTTCTTGCCATCTCAACAGTGGACACTGGTTCTCCTCTGTGTCATCTCACTCCACTGCTGCTTTCCCTTCACTGGCTTCCTATACCTGGCCACATACAGTAAGATTTAAAACACAGATGCTTGCCTACAAAGCCCAAATCTGACCTGAATGCACCCTCTCTAGCACAGCCGAACTTCACCCATCATCCCTCAAGGTACAGGCATCGAGACTCTTCTCTGTCCTGGTACCAAGGTGTATGAATGGACTCTCCTTGGCTGTCCGAACATCTGAGTCACTAGTTGATTTCAAACCAAGACTAACGTCCTCTATCTTCACCAGGCACTTCAATTAGAACCTATCTAATTTATTTTTCAAAATCCCTTGACTTGAATGTTTTAATTTCTTTCTCTGTTTGTTTTTGATAGAGACGACAAAGCACTTTAAGTTGCTCTGGATAAGGGCGTCTGCTAAACGCTGGAAATGTATTTATCTTTCTGCCAATTAAAGGATCTCTCACATGACCAGCCTCGTGACTGTGATGCGAAGTCTGCTCTTTAGAAACACTGCACACTGTCTAGCTGTACTTGTATTTGATTTGAATGGCATTTAATCAGTCAGAGAGAACAGTGAGTCAGGCTTCCAGCTGCTCCCAAACGCACATCATATGTTGTCTGTGTCTTCTCCGACTTTGTCCCATATGATGGCCATTAGAAAGCCTGCACGCTTCAGCTGATGCGTAGGATGATAAAATGTTGCCGTAGTGATGGACAGACATGTTTGCAGCTCTAACAAGACAATTTACAGGACTAAAACTGTGATCCAATCAAATACAAGTGACCTTCTTTGTTAGCGTTTTTAATTTTTCATAATGCCGCTGAGTAGAAAACAAGTGTCTTCAGATAATAATAATAATAATAATAAAAAAAAACATTGTATAAAACATACTGTATCTGTGTTTTGTACTAGCTGGAGGAAAGGGGTGCAGTTCATTAACTAAATTAAATTAATTCTCGATTAAGCAAAGACTCATTTAAAATCTGGCGTCTCCTTTACCTCCCTAGAAGCCATGAGTTCCATTTAATTTGAAAAAGCATGTTGAGGTCATTTGCTAACATGAACTGGCTATATTTAACTAAGTTAGCCTACTTTCTTTGCTAACCCCAGGTCAGACTAGCATCGAATACAGTAGCTAAGATCATGGCTAAGATCTAGTGTCAGCAAATTATTTACATTTCTGGGAAATCATGGTAAATATTGGTTATTTGCATGATATTTTACTTTTAATTAATTCATTATCAAACTACATAGCGTTAGTCACGTATATAGGCAGCAAACCTAGGGAGATTGAATTTTCAGGCAAAATGGCTTTAAAAGGTGCTTTAAATGCCTTGCGATGGACTGGAACCCTGTCCAGAGTGTACCCCGGCTTGTGCCCAATGCTCTTTGGGATGGGGTCCAGGTTCCCCGCGACCCTGTATAAGGAGTAAGCGGTAGAAGATGGATGGATGGATGGATGGATGGAAGTTGCTTTAAATACATAAAATAGGTTTTAGATGAGTAATAAAAGTTACTTTTGACACGAACACACAACATTGACTTACTTTTATCAGTTATAACATTTTAGATTTTAATACTTGATGATATTTAGCAACTTTGTGACGTTGACTAGATACTTCCAATTTTAATTGTGAAAGACTTGGACACATTATGTTACGTTCACTCACGTACCATTTCTCAGCATGCGTTCCACACCTGCCTAGGTTATGAATATGTTCTCGATGGAGACACAAAGAGCGAGGCTACAGGGTCACCGTTTTCACCATCATTTACGTCCAATACGCACTTGAATTCCTCCTCCTGCCCCCCAGAAGTACCTTTCAGCTCTTACTCAGGCCTGTAATGCAGAGTTTTAACTGAGATTGTTCCAGAATGACATTTTTAGATATAGATGCTAATGCACTGAGATTTAGCAGGTGTGTAAGAACAACTGTATTCACACCCACATCCGATTTAGACCGTGCATATAAGAATTTGAGTAAGATGAAGAGAAAATGCAGCTGTAGTGTGGAACAGCTGCAAACACATCCATGTAGATTAGTCTGGGTTCTGGATACTATCACAACGATGCGAATTTACTGTGAAGCTGAGTGGAATGTGTGGGGTTTTTTGTTTTTGTTTTTATTAAACATGCCTTCGCCATTAGTGAGAAATAAAACACACTGTGCTGTGCTGTTATAGGAAAATAATCAAAGACGGGGTGATGCGATGAAGCAGACTTACTGTTACATTATTTTCATTATATACGTTATTTTTCTATAACAGCACATCCTGAAGTGTTTCGTACCTCTAATACAGTACCAGAGCAATTTGACAACAATTACTGAGCAGTTTTATTATCAATTAAGAACGACACATTCAGTTTATCCTTACATATAATGCTGTGGAATGTCTGCGAAACAAACCACTTCCTCTTATTGCTTACATTATAGCAGTTATACACAGTCTTTCCCTTATTAGACTCTCCTTTTCTCTCTTCAAAAGATAATACTAATAATAATAATATAGGGAAAATGCAGTTTGTAATGTTAACAAGTAACCACAATGTCTAATCGCCCGTGTCCTGAAGCACTGACACTGGAGACTCCTTCCATAAGAGTCTGAATACATGTCTCCTTAGAGAAAAGTTCACTACATCTATGCTTTTTTATTTCTTTGTTAAATAACAAGTCTTATTGTTTATTATTAGTCTTAGATTACATGACGGGTCGACCATAAAAGTGCCTGTGGATGAGTTGTTACTATAGAAACAATAACGCATTAAATCAAGCTACTTCAATATTAATCTGTGATTTGCATCCATAATGTTCACCATCAAGTTTTCCTTTCACGGAAGCTAATATTAAGAGAATGAATCCTCTGACATGAGAAAAAGCCATCGATAGTGCGACACGTTCGGATGATTGACATACGGGGGGAACATGATTCATCTCAAATCAGCCTGAAGTGTTGGAGTGGTTGAACATGTGTGTCTGTGCACTAGATAAGGTCACACTCATGCCTCCACCCATGCCTTCTGTGAGACACTCGACAGGAAGAGCTTGATGTTGGCTCTCTCATGGTAGTCCACTTAAACCCATTAGCCATGTGCAAAAGCGTCCATTTACCAGACAATAGGCTAGACAGTGGCCAGGTGTACTGTCACTGTTCCAATAAAACCATCTGAAGTGCACAGTGTGTAGGCGGTGTTTGGCTTCATTGCCCAGCTTCCTCCTCCTCCTCCTCCTCCTCCTCTTCTGCACTTGCACCTGTGCAGTCAGGAGCTGCCACATTTCTCCAGGCTCATTACAGATGCATCTGGTTTCTCACGAAGGAAGGACAGCTGAAACAAGTCGTTAGTGATTCCAGACTAACTTCCTGTACTAACCTACAACAGACTGGGACATCTGACCAATCAGAGCAGTGTATGCTCTCTGAAAGGAGGCGTTTAGACTGAATCCTTTAGAACGGATCATTTAACGAGTTGTTTGTGACACTGGGGGGGAAAATGTAATGCCGGAATTTAAATTATGAGCACGTTAAAGTGTTTTTTGACCTCGGATGCATGTGAATCTAACGTATGAGATCTTTAAAACAAAATCAGGCACGTTTCAAAACCATAATAGGTGCTCTTTAATGACATTGTGCACACTTGAATGGACTTCACAAGTTTGTGATCCGTGTTCGATCAAATCCATCGGAGTGTCGTCTGAACATGTGCTCCAATAAAAGGGATGAGTCTTGAGGAAAATCAGACCTTTTGCACAAAGTAGGTCAATGGTCAATTTTAAAATGTTTTTGCCTAAATTTAAATAGTGACCTAGGAATAGGAATAGTGTAAAATCCTGAATATTGAACATTTACTTTCTTTGTTTAATCTCTTTTAACTTTTAAATCGAAAATAATTCCAGATTTTTTTAAAGTGGTCTGTGGGCCACACTGAATAGACAGTATATATACAATAGATATACAGTATATACAATATATCATTCAATAATTCCTGTATTTGTCTAAAAATACATAACACTACAATATTGCATCTTCTAATGCACTGGCTTGTTTCCAAACGCTGGCAGGATAATACACGGCTAAGTCTAATTGCTAGAGAGTGCTCTGTATAATTAGGTGACTATAAAACCCGTCTTCAGTGATCCTCACTACTGTAAAGTGTCTATCTGACTGCTTTTCCTCTCTTATGCACCCATTTTAACCCACTCCACATGTCACATTTGCACCCTGTACTGGGGAATGGAGCTGTTTATACCACCACAGCACGCTCCGTGCTGGAAAACTTTCACTAGCAGCCAGACACTGAGTCTGTAATTTGTGACAGCTGTGCTTTCACCACTGGTTATAAGAAAATACACCACACAATAATATAAAATGAGTGCAATGTTCATTCTATTTGAATTTTAATCATAAATGTGAAAGGTATTCTGATTGGTATGTCCAAAGTGTCCGTAGTGTATGAATGGGTGTGTGAATGTGTACGTGAGTGTGCCCTGCGATGGACTGGCACCCCATCAAGGGTGTATCCCACTTTGTGTCCCATGCTCCCTGGGATAGGCTCCAGGTTCCCCGCGATCCTGTAGGATAATCGGTATAGAAGATGGATATATGGATGGATGGATACAAGCTCTATATATAGAGCAATGACAATAAAAACCCACTTGACTTGATTTGATTTACATTTAGCCACGCCCACAAAACTCCACAAAAGGCAAAGATCTGATGTCACAGAGATCTGAAAATGACAAAATGGTGACTAAACAAAGAAAGAGCACTTCCTAAATGCGGTGTGTGCTAAATCTTCCTGTAGTGCAGCTCAGCCATATACACACCTGAACTCTCGCCACTGATCAGCCAGTTTTATTTGGCCTCATTTATGGAGGTCTTTTAAGTCGTTCATATAAAACGACTGAGTTTTACAAATTTCCATTACATTTGTATGTTTACTTGACTTAGTACTGGGAATGACTTAGTAATTACTTTTCATTTTCAATGGCCTGGAGCTCTTTGGCATCAACTCAACTGGCCGTGTTTGGAGGAGGAGGAATGCTGCCTATGACCCCAAGAACACCATCCCCACCGTCAAACATGGAGGTGGAAAC
>JAOUWY010000054.1:37549322-37560854 GCA_025728095.1 Prietella phreatophila | reverse complement strand
AGTTCTCTTTCTTCACTCAGTCATACATGCATGCATACAATATGTGTTCACTGTAAGGGTCAGGCTTAATGAAGGCCAGGCTGTTTGATTAGCAGAGCCTGGTGCGCAACTGGCTGTCCTTTTGTTGATATAGATGAAGATGGGAAGTCAGTCAGTAAGACACATCCTTTGGTCCAACTGTTTAATCAGCTCCGTAGTTTGAGATGTTTCATATCCACCTGGTAATGATCATGTAGTAGTTGCGTGAGATGTAGATGATCAAGGTGTAGAGCAACAGTGCTTTCATGGATAGATATAAAGCATCATACTATATGGACAAAAGTATGTGTTCACCTGACCATCAGACATATTGTGTATGTGGTTCTTCCCCAAACTGTTACCCCAAAGTTGGAAGCACAAAATGATCTTATTTTCCTCTAACCTGCAGTGTTTTATTCCTCTTCTACCACAGCGATTTAACAATGATCGCAAATTTTAATAAAAAAAAAACAAAACATGATGAATATGCTTTTTAATCGATTATATTTTCTCTTGATAAGTTAATAAGACAAAAATGCAGCTTGTCATGTTACATAGAAACTGCAAAGCGTAAACCTCTCTGTCCTGAAGACTTCCCCTGACCGTTACAATGTGTTGACACTGGAGACTCCTTCCACAGATTTTAAATAAACATCTAACAGGAGAAAGTTTCACCATATCAGTGATTCTGTTTCGTTTTTGTTTGTTTATTATTAGTCTTTCATTATGTGGCCATACAAACCTGTGAATTATTTCTTACTAGGTCAATTATAACCTATTAGAAAGTGTGTACTGATATAAAGTGCCTGTCATTTGAATTACTGTACAGCCAGAACTATTGTCAGTACTGCTGTTATAGGAAATTAATTTATACCTTCTGACCAGTTCGCACTGGTCAGAAGAATTAAACAGCACTCTGGTATACATGGTATGTAATGTGTTACAAATGCTTTGCATTTCTATGATAAAGCCTATATTTCTTTATTACACCTTCATCTTTGTATTAAGTATAAGGAATAGGGGCATCTTAGGACCTCACAGGCATCTCACACCTGCTGTGTGTGAGAGAGAGAGAGAGAGAGAGTGAGAGAGAGAGAGAGAGAGCAGAGCAGAGCAGAGCTTGCAGGAGGTGCCTACCCACGCCTTTCTTTCACCAAACCCCCCGAAGAGGGAGGGGGTGGGGAAAATGAAGACACAGTGAGGCAAATAACAAAAATAAGAAAGTAATCTAGCCTGAGAATTAGATTGAGGAAGAATTAGATTTAAGGAGTGCAGTTTATCATCCTCCTTGTCTTATCCTCCACATTTTACACAGATTACGCTACTTCAACCACATTGCTGTTGTTATTTCATATAACACCCCTCCCTCACCGCCCTCCCCCATTTTCCCCTGCTCACCCACCCCGCTTCAGTTTGAATAATTTATTACTAACACTTTTTCCCTTCCAGCTATGTCAACTATGAAAGACATGAAGAACGGAGGCTGTTCCTGTCAAAACCAATTGTTAAATTACAAAAAGAGGAAAATACATTGCGCACACACGCATCACATCTAAGCGAAACCTGGGTGTGTGTGTATGTGTGTGTTTTGTGGGTTTTTTTTTTTTGTACCTATCTTTGTCTTTTCATAAAACATACAAGCAGCCCGAATTCTGCCAAGCTCGACTTCTGGCAACTCCTGCTGATGTTGGCAGTCTCGATAATGCACCGATTTCAGTATTCTCAGTAGGATCTAATGATGATGATGCTCAAAAAACAGATGTGTTCATCTGATTACACACACAATCCCAGTTGATCTTTGTCTTGTATTCTTATACAGACTGGATATTTACTGTAAATACATCTTAGACAGCACTGGATCATGTGTCATATATTTTGCAGTGGCAGAAAAAACATTAATAATGACATAGCCTCAAACAAAATAAACCTGAGACGCTATCACACTTAACTTGTGATTTAGGATACAATCGTGTGAATTTTTACAACATACTGTTATAGCAAACAGACTAGCCACTAGATCTGAGCAGTTTTAGACATAGGTTTGTTCAATTGTTTTTGAACAAATGTATGTCAGGTGTGTGTCCCGTCACCGTGTGCTAGTCCTAAAGATTCAGGCATTAAAAAAGGGAGACTTATTTGAATTCTTTTTCTCAGTCTTTGCGTGAGAAATAAGGTCACTGTGGTGTACACGCATGTCTGATGTACTCCAGAACTCCCCTTTACTCTTGCAATCTTTGCAATACTATATATCTAACAATATAAATGGTTCTGTACATCATAGACACACTTTCTGCACTTACACTTTGCCATTTTTTGTGAAAAGGCGTTAGATTTAATTCTGATTATTCGCTATCAAATAAGATTGTGGATGTGTTTTTAAACTAGTCTAAACTGGATGTAAACAATGGCGAGCCTGGCAACCATGTCATTAGCTAGTCTTGATTTTTAGTCCTCCACTGAAAATGTTCATACAGTGTGCATGAGGTAGCGTGATTTCTGCCCCGATGGGCCTCTTTTAGCATTTGTTTCAGATCCCATTTTTCACCACTAGGCACAAAAATTACAACCAGAATTGTGAGCATCAGTTTTTATCCCACTCTTGCGGTTTCTAACTAACTTAGTTGGTTCCATTTAGTTGGTTCTAACTAGTAGCCTGGTAATTTAACCCTTTCTCAGAATACAATATTAATATAAACAAATGAATTATTTTGTTCACGCAAGTGAAGATTAGTGAAGACACTGTTGGGTTTCTGTGTGTAGAGTATCATGACTCTGTGTTTACACTCTGGTAAAAAGAGTTAAATTGCACCTATTATGGTTTTTCAGATATTACTTTTCATGTAATGTGTTATAGAGTTGTTTGTGAATGTAAAAACATTTGCAAAGTTTCAAAAAATCAAAGCACACACCAAACGGTGTTATTGACTCCCAAAAGAAGGAATCGATTCTGAACAGCTGAAACGACTCGACTTACTTCCTGTACTAACCTACGTAGGTTTGTAACAAAAAAACACGCCTCTGGTCTTCATCGGAACAGATGGAGTTGAAACTTGTTATGGTTGTGGGCGTTTCCTTTTTGAAACATGCTGACAGGGGTAGACCAATCAGAGCAGAGTATGCTCTCTGAAAGGAGTTGTTTAGAATGAATCCTTTAGAACGGATCATTTAACGAGTCTTTTTGGCACTGGGGAATAAAAGGTGATGCTGGAATTTAAATTAGGAGCACATTAAAGTGTTTTTTTGACCTTGGATGCAGGTAAATCTATTGTATGAGACCTTTAAAACAAAACCAGGCACGTTTCAAAACCATAATAGGTGCTCTTTAAAGCAAGTCAAACCTGACCAGGCAGTTTAGTAAGGATGAATGAACGAATGCTGATCAAATCTGATCACTTGGTCACGTCCACATGAAAGTAAAAACCTCCTACTGTACGCATACGAATTTTTTGTTGTGCCCTGCAGTATCCTGGTACTGATACACACCTCTAGAGATGCCCTGTGAACCCTTCTCTGGCAAGCTTTCTAAAAGAAATAAATGCCTCAAATTTGTATCTGTATTTAACACATTATCTGTCCATTATAAATACCGTTTTTTGTATTTGGTTACATCCCTAAATACACATATAGTTTTAGATATCTTGTGAAAGAAGGTCTCATTCAGACAGGGATGAACGGCTTGAAGTTGAAAGAAGCAAGAAGGAAGAAATTCAGTCTCAGTTGGTCTCATCTCCTACTTAAGAGATTAAAGAAAAGAGATAAGACAAGGGCGAAATAAAAGAAAGGCATATTCAGAGACTTAACAGAATCTAGGTAGCTGTGTTTTGAGGTCTGGTTGGAGCTCTGGAAGCATCGTTAAAGGGCAGGACTGTGCAATGGAGATCAGACAGATGATAATAAACAATAATGAGACTTGAGCAGAGCTGAGAGGTCATCACCAGGGCAAACACTGAACCACAAAAGACACAGGATCAGCTTTGATACTACAAACGTATCCCTGGAATCAATGAGATGTTGAAAATGTGCCTCGTTCTGGCAGTAAAAGTAAAACCTAGTTACCAACACAGCTGATTTATTACTGATTCTTTTGGAGGATTAAAGAAACCTCCAAAGCAACCAAATTGTATGTCACTGTGTGATGCTAGATTCCAGAGAAGTGTCAGTTCCTGTCAATTATCTGTATGAGCTAACATTAGCTCAATGTTTGAGTAGGTGTCTGAACTCAGATGGTACAGAATGGACAAGGATTATTCCACATGGTTTCTGATATAACAATGCGTAACTAGCCAGGCAGCTAAGTTGAACGAGTTAGCATTAGCATTGTCACTAGCTAGCTAAATTATCTGATTATTTAGCATTACCAGTTAACTCTGGAGCGCCACAAACAATTGTTACTGCATGAATAATGCTAGTAAACAAAACGGCTGACAAATCAAAGTAATATTGGAAACATTGCTCACTTGTGCATTTAGCAATAAATAAAATGGCGATGTAATTTTCTAAAATAATGCAAAAATCTGAGATTATATTTGGTTTTAACCATTTTCTCGTTTGCTTCCTCTCGGATCTCGGTGCATGGCAGGTGCTGGTACTGACTCGCTCAGAATGGATGAGTAGATAAAGCCTGCCTTGTTAGCATTGCTCTTTTGCTGTATGTATCAGAGTGTGCGCTCCTTCTGTAGTTACACAATGGCTCCTTTTAGCCCTGAGCTTTGGATGACCCAGACACAGTGGATAGTGTGTACAAATTTGGCTCAAGTGTGTAAAGCCTTGAGGCAGTTTCTCTTTTTCTGGCTTTACTGAGTTCTCCTTTACTATATGTTTGCTACATGTAATAGATCTGCATATAGACACTATATGACTAAAGGTTTATGGACCTGACCTTCACACCTATATGCACTTGTTGAACATTCCCTGGGAAGGCTTTCCACTAGATTTTGGAGCATAGCTGTGGGGATTTGTGTTCCTTCAGCAACAAGAACTTTAGTGAAGTCAGGGACTGATGTTGAGATGTAGAGGAGGCTCCAGTTCCAGTTCATCCCAAATTGTTCCGTGGGGTTGAGTTCAGGGCTCTGCGCAGGACTCTTGAGTTCTTCCACTCCAATTTTGTCTTCAAACCATGTAGCTTCATGGAGCTCGCTTTGTGCACAGGAGCACTGTCATGAACTGGTTTGGGCCTCTTAGTTACAGTGAAAGGAAATTGTGATACAAAATCATACATACAAATATATTATATACAACTGTGTGCTTATAACTTTGTGGCAACCATTTGGGGAAGAACCACATATGGATGTGATGGTCCACATACCTTTGGCCATGTTGTGGAGATAACTTTACATTCTTCAGTTATAGGTTCTCAACCATGATCTCACAAAACCACATGGGTTTGCAGGGGATGGATTTTTACTAACCATAATTATACATCTCTGTGTTCATAAAGGTCAGTGTTGGGGAAGTTACTTATGGTTTAAAATAACTAAGCTACAGCCAAACTTCCTTTTGAGAAGGTAGCTAACTACGCTCAAGCTACTTTTTCAAACTGAAGATAATCGACTGTAACGTTTTGATTTAATTGCGCAGCTAATCTGTTGCACATTATCAGAATGTAACTGCTTTTTATAGAGTATTCCATATCAAAGCCATTTTCCATTTCTCTTTTAAATCACTTTTATTAAGAAGCAGTTAGCAATACTTAACTCTTAAAAAAAAAAAATGAGGGGGTGCATTACACTACTCTTGTTTCATGTTGTTTTAAGAAATATCTAGCTAGCTAGTTCGGACACGCTGCTAGTTGGTAGAAAAAAGTAGCTAGTTACTGGAAAAGGTACAACTATTTGGAAAATACTTAATCTACCGCCAATAATGTAATTATTTGTTTCTAGCTACTCCCTAACACATAATGATGTCAGAATATACCCATATTGTCATGTTAACGCAAACTAACTACAGTTCCCAGAACACAACACGGTCTCCAAACATGGCCACCGAGGACGACACACAGCCATTAAAGATTCTCTCACGTTCACGTTCATCTGATTACAGATTGCAAGCATCTAGACTCAATCACACAGAGTATATAAAGAATATATACAGAACTCTCTTTACACTCACTCACTCACTCACTCACTGCGAAGTATATGTTCTGCGTTTCCGTACCAGTCTATACCACGCCTTTTGTTTATTGATTTGATCGTCTCTCCTGTTATGATTATGTTTCTGGTTTTCTCGTCTCGCTCTTGCCCGCTCTAGGTCATGTTGTTTGTTGATCTCCTGACCCTTGCATGGAGTTTGATATTGCTCTTGGATTATGGATTGGTTTTGTTTGCAAACTTCAATAAAGCTCATTTTATTTGCACTTGCATCTGTATCTGCCACCAAGGCATATATGAACACTCTCCAGAAGAAGCGTCTTCCATAGACTTGAGTTCTACTGATATTTAAAACCATTTTTGAACTGATTTGGATGTGTTGTTTTTTTCTCTCGAATCAATAACAGACTTAAATTTGTTGCTATAATAGTGGGTTTTTTTTCCTATCATGGTCCAATCATATCCATCAAACTGTATTCAGTCTAATCAAACCTCGCACACTAATGTGACTAAAATGGCCAGCAAATTTTGGAGAGAAAATTAGCAGGCTAGATGGTCAACATAGTCATGTCTAACATAATGCTTCTTTGACAACAATAAACGATGTGTGCCTAAACTAACAACTCTGAATCCCATCTGTCCGCTCTTTACCCCGGAACTCACGCCGTCTGTCAGTGACATGCAGCAGGCTTGGGGTGTGTCCAGGAATTACTCTGTCCTCCTCACCCAGGCAATAATGGAATGACTCTTTCGACAGTTCTCCTGATGTCGAGGGCTTCAGCAGCTTCTGGCCTTTTTTAGTCTCATCTGAAAGAGAAGGGATATAAAAGGTTTTCCTTTAGAAGTAGTGCAATTTCATGATGATAAGCTGATTTCATGCCTATATTTAATATTTAGACAGATATGGTCATTGCAAACATCTGTAAAAACATTTCTGTATTTTCCACAAATGTAATACCCGCCTGTCGGATGTATTAGTAAGCTTGATGGCGGAAAAGCGATTCGCATCGAATCCACCCTGTATTTGCAGCATGCAAAATGAAGAAGATGTGGTAAATGGTGCACATATATAGCTTTAACATGTGTTTCATTCACCCATTCACACACACACACACACACACACACACACACCAATGGTAGCAGAGCTGCCATACAAGGCTAACTTGCCATCTGGAGCAACTTGGAGTTCAGTGTCTTGCCCAAGGACACTTCGGCATGTGGAGTCACGTGGCCCCGGAATCGAAGCGCCAACCCTACGATTAGTGGACAACCCGCTCTACCACCTGAACCACAGCCACCCTGTAGCAGATGTGCATACTGTAGTTGTACCTTCTAAATAACTGCTGCTGTAATCATAAATGGCTACATTTACAAATGAAACTGAAGTAAAATCGAAAAATTCAACCCTTTGTAGACCTCTAAAGTAAACCAGCTTGCACGTTTGTATCAGTGTTATCACGTCCACATACGCAAACGTTTAGTAAATCAGAGCACTAATGAATCTGTGTCAAAAGAGTAGAGGTTACACTAAAGGTTTATGCCACTAGCAGTATGGAAACATGAAAATCTGCTCTTTTTGAAAAGTAGTAATAAGTTTAAGAAGCTCATCAGCATGCATTCTGGATGTATGTAAATTCAGTACCAGATTCAGTATTTGAACTAAAAAAAAAACTGTACTCATGCTCTCTGGGAAAAAGAGTAAGCGATCTAAAATCTTTTCTGCTCACGCGTCATTACCACCTGTCAGTTCGGCAGTAACAAAGAGATCACAGGCTGTGTTGTGTGTATTGTGTTTCTCTGTAGGTAATGGTAAATGGACCGAGGCAGTTCTTTTTTAAACAGAAGCAAACAGTGGCGTGAGCTGCAGTGTTCACACATGACTGAACCAGAATCAGACCTCCCAGTGGCCACAGTCAGCTGCGTCATTGTATCCAAAACAACATTTTACACAAGATCCGTGCTATATAAATAGAGTTACTTCTATGATTGCTCATGTACAAACTGATTTTTTTAGGCATGTTTTTGGATCATTAACGCAAGTCTAAGAGCCTTTTTTTAGACAGTACGTGCTAAATATCATAAATATCTTCAAACCGTGGAGTCAAACAATATTCAAATATCAGACTAAAGGTGTGGTTTAAAGACAAGACATTTCGTGTGCAGTTATAGGAAAATAATCAACAACATGGTGGTGTAATGCGGTCCAAGATGAAGCGGCGTTCATTTTATCATCCCAAAGTTCATTATTTCCAATAACAGCACTTCCGAAATTATTTATTCCTCTTAATATTCCCATAACAATTTTCCAAAAATAACAATTTAGATTATTTTTTGGTGAATGTCCTTTTATCCAACATTCTTTTGATCTATTTATTGTTACATTTAACGTTGCACTATGTCCACAAGACAAGTTAGTTCCTTTGATCTGTTATGTTACAGCAGCTACAAACAGCCATTCCTTTAACTGCTTTTCTCTTCTCTCTTTTCTCTCTCTTAATATGACAAAAAAAACCCTATAATGTCATTTTACAGGGAAACTGGAAAAAACTCCAATTGTGGAAGAAGCCCTGACACTGGAGACTCCTTCCATAAATGCTAAAAAACAGAAAGTTTCACCATATCAACTATCATAACAAAACTTTATCAAATATATTTCTAAAGTGTCATTCAGAATAACAGGATTATACTATGTCATAAATGAAAAATAAAATAATATAAAATGACAAAGAAATCTTAAAAAGTAAAAGTACTAACTAATTTCTCTGTTCTGTGTTTAAAATATTTGCAGAGATTGAGTTGAGGGTTATACTGACATTTAAATGCCTATTTTTACTTGAGGGAAAAGTGGTTAGCTGAGCAGATAATAATTTATAAATTCCTAAAGTGAAATACCTTACACTCGCCCTTTGCAAGAATGTAAATGTGTATATATCCTTTTCTGTATATCTGAGGCAGTCATCTGTAAGCGACAGTCATGACACTAAGTTTAGCAAAGATCTAGAAAAGAGAGACGTTCCTTACCTGGGCTACCTGCCCCTCCCTGTGCCTCCATCAAGGTACAACGAGAGTCTGAAGCTGCCGTCTACAGCAGCAGCCACATGTGTATACGTGTGAACGCCAAAGCAAACAAGAGATGGTGAAAATGAGCATCAGCTCCCACTGGATTATTACTGTGAAACACTCGTCTCTGTTTTCTCCACCTACTGCATGCCTACTGGTCCTCCTTTCACACTGCACTCCCAGCCATTCAGCAATGAGAGAGAGAGAGAGAGAGAGAGAGAGAGAGAGAGAGAGAGAGAGAGAGAGGTAAAGCTGGATAAATGACAACGATGCTGGCTGATGCAGACTACAGATAGATTTAGAGAGAAAGAAAAAGACAAACACTTAAAAAAAAAAAAGCAGCCAAGCAGAAATCCTGATATAGAATTAGCACGCAGATTCAGATCAAGAGCTTCATTTAATGTTCATCAAACATCAGACTGGGGGGAAATGTGATCTCTGTGACTTTAACCATGGTGTTGTTGGTGTCAGATTGGCTAGTTTCAGAGTTTTTGCTGGTGTCTCGGGATTTTCACACACAAAAGTATCTAGAGTTTACCCCGAATGGTGTGCAAAACAATTAAACAAAACATCTAGTTAGGGAAACAAGATGTTTCCCCTGTTGATGCTTGTAAAAGCATTTCAGAAAGCATGGTATGTCAAACTTTGAGACAGATATGGTCTACATATGACCACATGAGCAGAACAGAACCCCATTAAACATGAGCAAGCGGGCTCACTGCTACTGTTGATGTGGGTTTACTGCGGGACAGTTTTGGCAGGGCAAACCCACACTTATCCCACATGGACCCTATGTGATTTAGCCCACACAGGGCCCACAGCAGTTTTGCTCTTTGGGGCCCCTATATGAGCTTTCAGCAGGCAATAAATCCCACAAGGGCCCCCATGATGATTAGCCCATTCAAGGCCTACAGCAGTTTTGCCTTTTTGGGCCTCATGAGGATTTTCTGTGGGCAACCCACTGTGATCTTACACACAGAAACCCCACAGAACTATCACAGCAACCTGAGTGAGAGCAAACAATGTATTTCCAATCCTTAACTGGCCCGTTTCATCATGAATGAATGACTCAACACAGTGAAAACTCAGAATCATTCAAACAAATACATATTTTTGGAACAACATTTATTTCACCTTTTATTTTTATTCATTTCAGTTTTATTTGCATAGAATATTTTTTAACAATGGACATTTCTTTGCATAACTGTTTAACCATTAATTACAGTTTAGCTCCCCCACATTCCCTACTAATTATATAAGTAGTAACAAAAAAAAATTGCGAAAACCGGCGAGTTACAGTCTAATTAACCGGAATAGCATTTGCAATAAAAAAATTTTTTAAAAAACATTTTTATAAACATGGCACATAAACATGCCACCTTGCAAAATGGCGGATAGCAACAGCGCCATCTACTGCAACCTCACCCGTCACGTAACGGTTTGATTTCTCTTCTCGCGAGATTTGAACACGGCGTGTTCTTGGAATTACGTGCAGTGACGTCATAGGTCAGAATCAGAATTAGAATCACCTCTATTACGACGCGCATCACTGTTATGTAGAAAGAGAGTTTGAGAGTGAGAGAAAGAGTGAGTGAGAGAAAGAGAGTGAGTGAGAGAGAGATAGAGTGAGAGTGAGTGTGTGCGAGAGAGATCAATGGTTTACGTTTACAAGCAGTTAATTTGTCTTGGTGTACTAGTGATTAATAATAATAATAATAATAATAATAATAATAATAATAATAATAAAGTTATTATCTAATAAAAGCAAGATCATGGTAAGTATAAATATTATATTGTGAACAAATGAAATATTTGATCAGTTTAAAGGCTTAAATGTTTTTCATAGGTAACAGGCTAGATTTTGATCATCAATACAGCTTACTCATAGTTACAAACCATTAGAGCCTAGTCTAGTCTTTTGTTGTTAAACGTATGTTTAAGGTTTAAATATGGAGTTACGGCTAAATAAACTAAAGTTTTATTACTGTTTCAGCCTCCAAAAAAGAAAGGAACAGGGAAGTCTGCGGAGGAAAAGAGCAGTGCTGTAGACCAAAAAGCATCTACAGCGAAGGGAAAGCGTGGTACTGTAGGCCAAAAACCATCTACTGCGGAGGAAATATCGAAAGAGCAGGTAAAGTTTAAGAAATGTCCAAATTGTCTTATCCTAACTAAATCACTTAAATATAAATGTATAAATATAGTAACCCATAATCAGTGAGCACGGACTGAGGCGTGATGAACTTAACATACACACGAGTGCAAAGGTTTTTGAATCTTGAAAAAAACAAAAACCTACCTAATGCACCTTTAACTTACATCAACAAGACTTTAGTGTGTTAGCTCTGTAGTGTATGCTATCTATGGAATA
>JAOUWY010000054.1:37407172-37418320 GCA_025728095.1 Prietella phreatophila | reverse complement strand
TGTTCAAATAAACCTACCATTAAAATTATACACTGATCATTTCTTTGTCAGTGGGCAAACATACAAAATCAGCAGGGAAGCAAATACTTTTTTCCCCCCACTGTAATATCAATGTCAAACTTGAAATCTGTTCGGCAAGTCAAAAATCAAAAGAAACAAAAAAAGATCTTTCATTGAAAATGCAAAAGAGCAGAAGAGACCGAGTCGGATATGCATCATGTTGTCACATCTTCACGTCATCATACCTCACTGTGATTAGATATAACATCTGGACATCATCTTCACTCAGTATGTGTCTTGGTGAAGGAGTTGTATTTTATTTTTTTTCTTTAGTGTAAATGTCACTTTTAATCGACCTGTGTGCTGGATTTAAGGGACCAACTACAAACATTTGCCAACTACGAATATACTTTATGGCAGCCATAATCAGAGAAACAGGCCCAATTAATCTTTCTGCTCCACAGGGTTTTGTGCTGAAAACAACAAGCTGTGTTTGCACGATCAGTTCAGACACTCTGTGGTGCAAATTGGCTCACCACACTTAGGACCTCAAATAAATTGGTCTTTTTTGTTGCCGTCTTTTGTCACAAACACAAATGTGACGATTGTACGTTATTTCTGGCACGGAAGCAGTTTCGGTCCCTCTGCTCCACCAGAGCTTGAGCTGAAACTGTGCAATGTTTTGACCTAACATCATGGCATGTGCTGTGTGCCTGCAGCGTATCAAGACTTTTTTGTATTAAACCCAGAGGTGTATCCACTTCCACTTATTCCCTCTGAGTGATTATAAGAACAAAACTGTGAATGCACCTAACGATCAGACATAAAAATGACACAAAAGACATTTTTTTCCTCCAATATGTAAAACAGGAATGCAGAAAGAAGAAAACAACCCATTGCTAACAAACAGCACGACATTTCTAATGAAAGAGTCCTCGATATTTCTTTTATTTGTTCTCTTTTCCAAGATTAAAAACAAAAAGACATTTTTTTCCTCCAATATGTAAAACAGGAATGCAGAAAGAAGAAAACAACCCATTGCTAACAAACAGCACGACATTTCTAATGAAAGAGCCCTCGATATTTCTTATATTTGTTCTCTTTTCCAAGATTAAAAACAAAAAGCAAGATAAAATCAGACAGCGAGAAACACATGGAACAAAGTTTTACAATATTAGACATTATTACACGCTGACCCACACAGTTACTTTCAGGCTGAAGGGCCGTGTACACAGAAGAAGAGGATCCGTTAGTGTCTCGTTCAGAGATTAACAAGAAATGCCTGTGTCTCTACAGGGGTAAGCATGGAATGAGAGAAGTTTAGGAGTACAATACACTGAAAGGAAGAAGGAAAGAAAAAAAAAGAAAAGCAGGAATTGGGTAGAGGGAAGGAGGGAAAGAAAGAAAGTAAGTAAGAAAGAAAAAAAAATAAATTCGGGAGAGGGAAGGAAGGACAGAAGAAAGAAAAATGAAATGAATAAATAAAGAAATAAATTAGGGAGAGGCGAGAAAGGAAAGAAGAAATGAAGAAAGAAAGAATGAAAGATCAAAAGAAAGAAAGAAAGGAAAGCAGGGAATTGAGAGGAATGGAAGGAAGGACAGAAGAAAGAAAGAAAGAAAGGAAAGCAGGGAATTAGGGAGAGAGAAGGAAGGAAGGACAGAAGAAAGAAAGAAGGAAAGAAATTCATGTTCATGTGGCCAGTGTCCCCCCAAAAGATTCAGATTAAATAATAATAATATCCAAAATGTAAAATCACAGATGTGATACAGCTGAGTGCAAAAGTTTGCACACCTTTAGAATAAAATGAATAATTGAACCTACAGCAAAATAAAGCATGCTTGCAGAATATTCCTGATTGATTTACCTTCTGTTTTATTCACTCACATAAACGTTCGAACTTGTTGGAATTCTTCTGTGTTGTGTAGCTCAACTGTAAGACATTTTCTTTTTTTTTCACCCAAACTTTTGCACCCAACTGTCACACAAGCTGACACAGAAGACACAAAGGATCATGGTGTAATGAGCAATAATAATATATCTTTTTCTTTTGTTTTTCTTTTTCTATTTATAATCCCAACACTAAACCCAGAGCTGTCAGAAGAAGAGCAGGCTCTCCAGTCGGTAACTCATGATATTGATCTGAAGTATTTGGCTGAATTGCAGAATACAGCTACTTTTGGGTAGATTTTTTTTTGTCTGCAGGTTTAGGGTTTTAGCCGCATTAGAATTCATTATCAATAAACTAAAAATATTCTTCAGCTTCCAGACGAGGGGCCTGCAGTCATATTCCATCCTAATCTCTTTATCAGTGCTAGTTCTGTTAGCTATATCAGCACGTCTGAAACTACAAGGGCGAGGAGGATAGAGAAAGAAAGAAAGAAGGGAGGAGAAAGAAAGGGGACAAGAAAGAAAGGGTGGAGAAATAAATAAATAAGGAAGTAGGAAGAATGAAGGAAAGGATGAGAAAAGACGGAAGAAGGAATGAAAGAAAGAAAGATATCTAAAGAAAAAAGAAGGGAGATGTAAAGACGGGTACAAACCAGAAATGGTGGAGAAAGAAAGAAAGAAATGAAGAAAGAAAAAGCAGGGAAGTAGGGAGAAGGACGGACAAAAAGAATTCAGGGAAGCAGAACGAATGAAGGAAGGAAGTAGAAAGAAAGAAAGAAAAAGAAAGAAAGAAGCAGGGAAGTAGGGAGAAGGAAGGACAAAAGGAATTCAGGGAAGTAGAGTGAATGAAAGAAAGAAAGAAATCAGGGAAGTAGGGAGAAGGAAGGACAAAAAGAATTCAGGGAAGCAGAGCGAATGAAGGAAGGAAGTAGAAAGAAAAAGAAAGAAAGAAAAAGAAATAAAGAAAGAAAGAAGCAGGGAAGTAGGGAGAAGGAAGGACAAAAGGAATTCAGGGAAGTAGAGTGAATGAAAGAAAGAAAGAAAGAAAGAAAGAAATCAGGGAAGTAGGGAGAAGGAAGGACAAAAGGAATTCAGGGAAATAGAGTGAATGAAAGAATGAAGGAGAAAGAAAGAAAGAAAAAAGAAAGAAAGAAAGAAGCAGGGAAGTAGGGAGAAGGAAGGACAAAAGGAATTCAGGGAAGTAGAGCGAATGAAGGAAGGAAGGAGAAAGGAAAAAAGAAAAAAATCTAAAAGAACCATTAAATCTGTTAAGAGTTAAACAATTGTATGTTGTTAAACATTATATATATATAAAAAAGCTAAATAATATTTGAGAGCTACAGAGCTACATTACTGCATGATGTGTTATTATGCTCTTATGTATTATGATATTATATTATATCCTGTAGCTTTATGACCGAATCGAATAGTAACAAGGAGACAGCAGATTAGGGAAACTAATTAGTTTTAAAACCTCTTTGTTAAACACATATTTAAACATCCTCATATTGTTGGAGCAGTGTCCAAGGTTTGGGAAGTGTAGATTTTGAGTTTTATGATATTGGGCTGGTTCTGGATCGGCTTATTTTTGTCGCACAGACCTGGCAACCCGGCATGAAGAGCTAGAGAAGACAGGAATATTGTAGCCTCTTTAATGTGGCTCTAAATCGCTGCCTTGTCTCGGCAGTCAACCAAACCATGTTCCACTTTCCCACTATTCTCCCTCCATCACTAGAGGTGCCATTGAATCAATGACTCGCTGCCTTCAGTTCACATTGTCACGTGATCCGCTTGTGTCCTCCATCCCTCAGAATACTAATAAAATATTTTAAAGTGCCTTTCCGATTGTATTACATTTGCACCACTACAATACATTTCTGATTAAACATGAGAATGAGAAATATTAAACCTCCACACATTAAGCAGGTGGTATAGACATTACATAAAGGCTTAACACTTAGCTGAAAAGCTGATTTATTCGGATATGCAGTAATGGCCAGAAGAATTATAAAGAACTTTTAAAATTCCTAGAATAATAATAATTTTAAAAAAACCAACAACATTGAAATGACAAGCAATACGATTTAATAAAGTTCTAGGAGTCGTAGGGAGAACGAGAGAACCTGTAATGACACCTGACACTACAAACAGGATCGACAGCCAATACACGTACGTGCTATAAAGAACGAACTAAGTGTAAATCTCACAACTTCCAACTTTACTGATGAGACCCAAGATTATATATACAGTATATGCTGCATGTGCTGTGTCATGAGCTGTCGGCATGGAGACAGAGGTGGGCTCTTCTTCTGCATGTGAGGCTCTTCTGTCTTGCTACATCACTCAACAGACCAGTCTGGAGACGACAGACAAGAAGCCGGATGTTAAAATCTTCACACAGCAAATACATCTTTACAGTTATTGAGTGCACTGAGCACAATTACTACCGAATTATCTAGAAACCTATGAGAAAACAATGCTAAGTAAGTAATAAGAAGGTCTATTTAGTCATATACGAGAATGTTATTTCTTTATTTTCCCATTTTCACGCCAGCTCTCGCCTACCGCATGATAGCTTTCCAACCAGAAAGTGGTGAACACTTCCTCTGAGACATGAGAATCAGCCAACCGCATCTTTTCAAACTATATACTGAGTAGTGAATGAGCTTATACTAAATATATGTCTATTGGAATGCTGCTCATAGAATCAAATTATCGGGCCAGAACTATCTGTTGTATACTACAGCATAACACACGTACCATCCACACTCTTGCGCATATTTGATCTCACAGATGCCCAAAACTGGCCTCCAGTTTTGTCCAAAACGTCCTGTTCCTCTGAAAACCTTGTGTTTTACATAAGCTAAATAGTTACATGGTGCAATAGTTTCATCTAGAGTTTATCAAAGCATTCACTAGTTTCCCAGCATTATTGTGCAGGGTTCGTATAGGTCTTATTATAGCTATAATTAGTATGAAATGATACTATTATTACAGTGCACTAAGATCAAGCTCTAGGGTGTAAACAGCAACCGCACTACAGTCGGTAACCTCGGTATTCTTGTTTTATCAGAACTTCCTATTTATCCACGCTTTTATGCTGTTTTGGTTAGCTGAGTTGCAGAATCTGTGCAAACTGAAAGAAAAGTATAATTGTAATAATATGAGATGTAACCCGAGAACGAAGAACTTTGAGAACTTAGAAATTAGTACCTATGCATTAGTTTCATTAAGCTAACGAGCTGGTAATTGAGTTAATTATCTCCAGAATCATTCAAAACTTTATCTTTAAAAAAAAAAAAAAAACCTGCTGAAAAAGTAATACGCCCCTTGTTTTCCGATGCCTAGGACTGAATATGAGAAGAAGAGAGACGCAAAAACCGGCCTCCGGGCTAAACAGTGATGCCAAAATGCAGCTACAGATCATTAGTATATAATTAGCTTAATGAACAGCTTGTAAGTTTCTATGTTACTTTATTTTATGAGCCAACCTACTTTTCAGTTCATTGCCACTGGAATAACCAGCAGTTTGTATAAAGATAATGGTGTATAAACAATTAAGAATAAATGAAACAGTGATTTAATGGCTTTTAGCTTAATATTTTATAGTAACTAGTGCATCTATTAAAGGATAGCTGACCAATATCCTGATTATTGCTAATAAGGCCAGTTTCGGATGAAAAGAAACTGTTTTTGTGGCGTGAACTTTTGGTCTTGATGGACCACAGCTTCTTGCCAGAGGGGAGTGCCTCGAAATGTCCAGGGTGAGAGGGGTCAGCCACAATCTTAACTACCTGCTTCAGGGCCCTGGAACACAGGTCATGAAAGGATGCCAGATTCTCGCCAATCACTTTCTCAGCAGAGCGAATGACATGTTGCAGTTTGTCTTTGTCCTTGGCGGTGGCAGCAGCAATGGAGGAGGTGAGTATGGACTGAATGATGGAGGTGCCATCATCATCTTTGGTAGGTTGAACTTCTTCAGCTGCTGCAGGAAGTATATCCTCTGGTGTGCTTTTTTAAAAAAAGTGAGTTGATGTTTAGCTCCCACTTGAGGTCCTGGGTAATGATTGGTAAATGTGCACTTATATAGTGCTTTTATCCAAAGCACTTTACATTGTGTCTCATTCACCCATTCACACACACACTCACGGTAGCAGAGCTGCCATGCAAGGCGCTAACTTGCCATTGGGAGCAACGTGGGGTTCAGTGTCTTGCCCAAGGACACTTTGGCATGTGGAGTCACCCGGCACAGGAATCGAACCACTAACCCTATGATTAGTGGACAACCCGCTCTACCACCTGCGCCATAGCCGCTATTGACTGGGAAGTCACACAGGATGTTGGGGGCAGGTGGGGCTGGGTTCGTCCTGAAGTCTTCAGCCATCTCAGCGTTGAACTTCAGGTTGTTCTGACTGCATCAGGTCACCAGATAGTCAGATTCATCCCCCTCGGGGATGAGCCCAATGAGGGTGGTGTCGTCCGCAAAGTTCAGTAGTTTGACGAACTGGTGATGGGGGGTGAAGCTGTTGGTATAGTCACAGAAGAGTAGAGTAGAAAGAATACAGCTTTGGGGTTGGGGATAACTAGTACTGACGGTCCGGGCATCAGAGACACGTTTTCCCAGACTCACATGCTGCCTCCTGACAGACAGGAAGTCTATGATGCACCTGCAGGTGGAATAAGGCACACTCAGCTGGGAAAGCTTGTCCTGTAGTAGAGCTGGGACGATTGTGTTGAAAGCACAGCTGAAATCCACAAACAGGATCCTGGTGTAGGTTCCTGAGGGGGCCAGGTGCTGGACGATGAAGTGGAGGGCCATGTGCATCATCTACAGACCGGTTGGCTCTGAAGGCAAACTGCAGATGGTCCAGGAGAGGGTCTGTGATGCATTTGAGGTGGGACAGCATAAGGAACTCAAAGGACTTCATTACCACAGATGTCAGAGCGACAGGTCTGTGGTCATTAGGTCCCGTGATTCTGGGCTTTTTGGGGACAGGGATAATAGTGTTGGTCTTGAAGCAGGCTGGCATATCTCCAGTGAAGTGTTCAAGATGTCTGTATCACATGCTGTTATGATTTAATTTATAACAGCACTTTCTCATAAAGTTAACCAGACCAAAAAATTGCAGCTTGTCATGTTACCGAGAAACAGCAAAGCACAAAGTCCTCTGTCCTGAAGACTTTCCAGTGGAAGAAACCTTAACAGTCCCAACAAAAATTTCATCAACAACAAAATGAATCAATTTGAACTCATTTTCATTACCTGAGTTGTGCCTCTTTACATTTCGTCCTCCATGTCAGAGTTGTGATCATTTATCTGGAGTAGAGAGAAACACAGAGACTCTTTAGCACCATCACTCCAATGCGTAGCTGTAATATGTTCATACCGTAGTTGTCATGAATAGAGCACGGCACACTACACGGTGCTCTAAGTGAACGAGAGGTGAGTCACTTTGTTCGATCTCAGATCAGTCATTTTCCCAGCAGCGCTGCCTAATGGCTGGGAATGAAGTCACGCTGTGATGACAGAGAGAGACAAGTCAGCTCTCGCTGAGCTTCTCCGCTCTAACATATGGGCTCTCGCTAAGAGAGACGGAGATCTCATCATTTATGGAGGAGAACTACTACACCGGAAAACAGTTGGAAAACAAAAAGAGCTGGAGGAAATGAGATATGTGGTACTACCTAATTACGTAGAGGTGAACATGTAGAATATCTGATTTGATCCTTGGTGCAAAAGTGGTACCACCGCATAGGATTCATGGAGTATCGGCAGTCCATAGTTCCTGATACTGTAGGGATTTAGTCGTAATACTGGCAACGCTGCAGCGAACATTTAAAACAATACCAGCTAGATGTGACTCGTTAGTTATGCATGAACTGCAATGATTTGATGCGATCTGAAGTCAGACGTAATTTGGAAATTGGGCTCGTTTTAAGGATTTCGGCTGCCACCCTCGGCAAAAAAAAAAATATTTCCAGATAATGGCTCATTTCTTTGCTGTAAAGCAGTGGTCACCAACCCTGTTCTTGGAGATCTACCTCAATGAAGACTTTAGCTCCAACTATAATCGTGCCCACCTGACCATCTAATCATTGCCTTGGGAAGTTCTCGATCAACTAAAACAGGTGTGTTAGATTTTGGTTGGAGATGAAACCTACATGAAGCTAGATCTCAAGGAGAAGGGTTGGAGACCACTGCTGTAAAGCATATAATATGTAAGTGGAACCACACTAAATGTCAGAAACCAAGCCGGGATAGAACAATGAGTGAGAGAAAGAGAGTATGAGAGAGAGAGGCAAACTTATATTTAAAGGTACCTGAAAAAATCTTGAGTTCATTGAAACTCAGGTACGATTAGAAAAGACGGTCTTGGGGATGGTCAAGGGATCTTTGCATGATTAACAGTTCTACTTGGAACATTTATTGTACATAGAGTCTATAGTCCCATTAACGGTTCCTCCAGAGGGGCGAAGTAAGAAAGGGTTTCTTTTAGAAGCTTTTATATAGGTGCACTTTAAACTCCCAGTAATATGTTTGTGGTAATTTTTTTCCCCACATTTAAAGGAAAGAGCTTGCTTTAAAGGGGATGCTCTAGAGATGACGACACAACTCCTTCTCCATCACCTCAAATCAATTTACACAAATGAACCAGTTCAAAAGTTTACATACTGTACGAGCGATTATTAATACCGCGTGTCGTTACTTGGATGATCCACGACTGTGTTTATGTTTTGTGAGACTTCTTCATGAGTCCCTTGTTTGTCCTGAATAGTTAAACAACCCACTGTTGTTCAGAAATATCCTCCAGGTCCGGCCCATTCTCTGCTTTTCCAGCATCTTCTGCATATTTGACTCCTTTCCAACAGACTATATGATGTCGAGGTCCATCTTTTCACACCGAGGATGACTGAGGGACTCGTACATGACTATTACAAAAGGTTCACTGATGCTCCAGAATGCAACACGGTACATTAAGAGCCGAGGGGGGTCTAAAATTAATTGCCCGTTGTCGATGTTTGGAGGCTGATAGAGGATTTCTACTGCATTTCACACTCATGAAACGAAAACATTACCTAGTGAGGGTAGTGATTTTGGAAAAAAAAAGCCCTTGGTTATATTAACAAAGCAGCAGAGTAATAACGGCTTTGATATTGTGCACAGGAAACACGGAAGGGGGCTAAACGTACTTCATTTGTCACTGCCACCAGGTAGAGGACCAAGGTAATTACACATAATTGTAATGTGGCATCTGGAATAATAGTTGTGTCTATATATAGTTGTCTCTATATAAGGCTCTGAAAAGGCTTGACAGCAAAAGTGCTCTCTGCAACGGCTTTTCTTCCCAATCAGTACCTTAACCGTGCTTGTGTGTGTGTGTGTGTGTGTGTGTGCGTGTGTGTGTGTGTGTGTGTGTGTGTGGGTGTGTGTGGGTGTGTGGATGCAATCTAAGAATGAAAGAAAAATGTGCTAGCTTAGTGGAAATTTATGCTGCAACAAGCAAATCTGTCTCATGTGTCAAACTAATAACGGCGTGATTAGATGGCTTTTCTGTTTGTTTTGTGAGGTGGAGGTGGGATGATATGTTTCCTGAGGATACAGACCTCCACTGTGAATTAGTTCGATGTGAGACTTCCATGTTTTGGCTGTTTTAGCTGGAGAAATTTTGTCTGACGGAAGCAGGCATAGTTTTGCATTTAACTCATTTATCAGCTGTCACTGTGATTCGCCACGCTCACATTCCTCATTGTGCTTATCTCATTTCTGCAACGTTCTCAACAACGACACACAAGCACGCACACACACACACACACACACACACACACACACACACACACACACACACACACACACACACATGCATGCATTGTCCTCTTTAAATTCACTGATTACTGTTTGGTTATCTTTAGAGACGCAGAAGCAGAGTGAATTTAGATTAAATAAAGCCTGTCACCATGTGCAGCTCGTAGTCGCTGGCCTCTCCCAGCTCAGGAGTGTCTCTCTGGGCACAGCGGCGGGGGCTGGGGGTTCTGGGAGATCCCTCTCGACTGCAGGTTGATGGGTGGTATGGTGAACCGCCTGAGCTCCCACCATGAGAAAATGGAGAACCTGCAGCACATAAAGACAGATTTAAGCCTAAACAGCGTGCAATGCTGTTGTAAAAAAAACAAAAAAACTGAAATGCTACAGTTGAGTAAATGCTTGCACTCGCCATGGTTTCAGAATGGAAA
The DNA here is from genome assembly GCA_025728095.1 of Prietella phreatophila. Taxonomy (NCBI): domain Eukaryota; kingdom Metazoa; phylum Chordata; class Actinopteri; order Siluriformes; family Ictaluridae; genus Prietella; species Prietella phreatophila. The sequence goes on along the minus strand of JAOUWY010000054.1, from coordinate 37,408,200 downwards.
ATGGGAAAATTAATTTTACATCATGGTGGATACAGAACCAATCCCAAGAACACTCGACATGATGCAGGTAAATAACCTGAAAGGGTCGGCAGTCCAGTCCATTGTAGGGTACCATGCACACACACATTCACACCTGCGGGCAGTTTAGCATAGCTAAAACAACTACTGAGATGTTTTTAGGAGTTTGGAAGCTGCACCACCATGTCACCCAAAAAAGACACATCTATTTCACTACATGTCTACATGATAATAGAATTCCAAGACATGCCAAAGCAAAACCAACAGAACATATCGAAGAAGGTTGGCTGAGTATCCAAAAGAAGTTATAAAGGCACATTCTGAAACTTTTAACTGCTATGATCACATTTGCTTTCCTATCAATATCTAAACATACAGTATATGAGAACGTATATTTATAAAACCTAAAATCTTGTTGGTATAAATGACATTTGCCTTCTTCAGTTTGTGCAAAAGGTATGCAAACTTTTGCACCTGACTGGGCGTCCATGATTGAGTTTTTCTCAAGACTGAGTATTCAAAAAGATACAGAAATCATGTTCCATTCATAATGAGGTGATTTAGATTTGAGTTATTGAAATATACTTTTTAAAGTGTATTTCGGAACTGCGTATTGTCCCATTTATAGCCTATCAGTCACTTATTTACACCCGCCAAGTGTCATCAGGACGATCCACAAGCATCTGCTTCAATTCCTATACCCTGTATATAGTTTACAGTGCGAATCAATGAGGAGAATGATATACTGTGTGCTTTAAAATATCAAAAAGTTTTGTAAGTGACTTTAAGTGCCACGAAATATTACTCAGGAGCATTTTCAGTAGTCTTAAATTGGTTCATAATGACTCCATGAGAACGAGACAGTGCTCCCTGAAGTAAACCTTCATAAAGCCACAAAGCTGACAGTAATATTGGTTTTTCATCTATTCAAAAAATCTATATATCACACCAAAAAAAAATTGCATTTTCCCTATCTTTCATCATTATATTTAAGCTGTAGAGATTTGGAG
>JAOUWY010000054.1:37326446-37336781 GCA_025728095.1 Prietella phreatophila | reverse complement strand
CCTCTCTCTCTTTCTCTCTCTCTCTCTCTCTCTCTCTCTCATTTGAATAACATGTATATACTTATTTACATGCTGGAAGAGATTTGGGGAATTATTCATAATGCTCCCGCAGCAAAAAGAAATCAGAATTTGGTAATCATGTACGTAGGTGCTGACATGCAAACATTGATAATAACTTGTACCACTCGTTTTAAATGAAATGTACAGTGGTTAAAGGTTATAGGTTAAAGGTCATTGTCCTTGTGAAATTGAACAAAGCATCGTCCTCGCTTGTTTGAGTTTTTCATTCAATCAGTTTCCAAGAATGTAGAACCCCAATTCCGGAAAAAAAAAAATTGGGGACACTGTGAAAAATGTAAACATAAGTGTCAATAAAACAGGATGCAATGGTTTACAAATCTCATAAAACCATATGTTATTCACAACAGAACATAGAAAACATATCAGATGTTTAAACTGAGGAAATGTAACGTTTTAAAGAAAAGAATGAGCAAATTTTGAATTTCACGGCCGCAACACGTCTCAAAAAAAAGTTGGGACGGGGGCGACAAAAGAATGGAAAAGTAAGTGTTGGTAAAAAGAAACAGCTGGAGGGACATTTTGTAACTAATTTGTTAGATTTGGAACAGGTCAGTAAGATGATTGGGTATAAAAAGGATATCTTAGAGAGGCAGAGTCTCTCAGAAGTAAAGATGGGATGGAATCTGGATGGAAGCAGATGTTGCTCTAAAACCTGTATATATACCTGTATACCTTTCAGCACTGATGATGCCTTTCCAGATGTGCATGCTGCCCATTCCATAGGCACTAACGCACCCCATACCATCAGAGACACAGGCTTCTGAACTGAGCACTGATAAAAAACCAGATGGTCTCTCTCCTCTTTAGTCCTCTTTAGTTTAGTCCATGGTTTCCAAAACAAATGAAACATTTCGATTTGTCTGACCACAGAACAGTTTTCCACTTTTCCTTGGTCCATTTTCAATGAGCTTTGGCCCAGAGAAGACAGCAGAGTTTCTGGATCATGTTCACCTATGGCTTCTTCTGTGCATGATAGAGCTTTAACCAGCATTTGTGGATGGCTGTGTTCACAGACAATGAGTTCTGGAGGTGTTTCGGAGCCCATGCAGTGATTTCCATTACAAAATCACGCCTGTTTTTAATGCAGTGCCGCCTGAGGGCCCGAAGATCACAGGCATGCGGTATTGATTTTCACCCTCATCCCATGCGGACATCTTCCAGTTCTTCAAGATAGACAAATAAATCCCTTATGGTTTTACCTTGGAGTTTTTTTTTCATATTTTCTTTCCTCGATATCAGAAAATATATATTTATCATTTTAAAACACACAACTCTATGCTTAGAAAGAAGGGTTCCTTGAGTGGTTCTTTTGATGGTTAATGGCTCTAACTTTCCAAAAGTACAAGTTAGAACTTTCTCTGATAAGAAAACACTCTTAGAGGTTGTAGAGGTCTACATAGATTTGTTTAAAGGATTTTTTCCAAAGGGGTTCTGCAATACCTCTTTAAACATTCGAAATATAACCCTATAAGACATTTCTGCATGGGAATCCCTCTACAGTAGTGTTTGACATAGAATCTTTAAGGCTTTTAAGAACTACAAACTTGAGAGCCATTTAAGGTTTAATATTTTTTCCATTTTTTCCCCTCAATAGCAGGATAAAAGAATCTTTTGCCTTTTTGAAATGAACATACAGAGACCTTGACCATTAGAAAGAAGGACTCTATGGGGGCTCTTGGCAACCACTTAAGGTGTTCTGTATGAAATGGAAACCCTGTCATGAAAAAGTTTATTGGTCCATACTTTATCCTTTATTCTATGTAGATCAGATTCAACGTAGAGACTTCTTTGAAAGCTAGAACCCTGGGTCAATGAAACCTGACACCGTCTTCCCTAAAAGTGTAGAACCTTTTTGAATGAGCACACTGGGGCACAAAGGTGCAAATGTACATGCATAGAGTTACTTACACACACACACACACACACACACACACACACACACACAGCCAATAGTCCAACAGGGCAACTCCTGTCTCACAGCTACATGCTGAGTATAAACACAGCAGGACATGGAACCATCACCATCACCACATTCCTCCACTAAAGTCTGTTTTTAAACATCTGTCCATGAGTAAATCCACATCTCAGACCTCTCAAAGCCATCAATGCCCTCATCACAACACAGCAACTAAACTAGTGCATCTGATCTCCTACATCTCCTCTCCAACCAGGCTACTCTCCACCAGACCCCAAACACTCACGAGTGTAAAAAGTGACCAAGGAGGCAAGGAGGACGAGGCAGAAAGGAGAACCTGGTGATACTCACACTGTGGGCTGCAATGTTCACTCTTGAAAAGAGTCATAGCAGGGACGGCGATGGGGGGAAAAAGGTTTACAGGTGTCAGCAACCTGAACAGATGACTAGTTGCTTTCCTACTTCTATTCTTCAGCTGGATCTACTCGCAATCCTTTGGTTCATAAGGACAGCTTCGTCTCTCCCTCTTCTTCAGCGTCTCCTCTCAGCAGCTCGGTGTGTTACTACTGAGTCAATGACAGCACTGCCTCAGCTTTACCGGTGGGCCATACCAACTCAACCACTGCAGTAGGGAGGAACATGAAGAGCAACGGGTCATACCACTGAAGCCAGGAAATACAGAAGAAAGAGAGAGAGAGAGAGAGAGAGAGAGAGAGAGAGAGAGAGAGAGAGAGAGAGAGAGAGAGAGAGAGAGAATTGCAGCTGACCTTCTTAGCTTGAAGACCTTTGCTGAGTCTCAGGGTTCTGGAATTCAGGCCAGGGATGGATGTAAATGCATGCCACACACCGAGATGGTGGAGAAACCCGATCCCTGTAGTGTGTGTGTGTGTGTGTGTGTGTGTGTGTGTGTGTGTGTGTGTGTGTGTGTGTGTGTGTGTTGATGTGGAACATGTGAGGCAAAAAAAATCTAAGACTAGAACCTCACAGCCGGAGCCCACGGCAGGACTGCATAGCAACAGTGCAGTGAGAGAACATAGAGACAGATAGACAGAGAGAGACAGAGAAAAGAGAGAGGAATACAAAAACAGCATGGACTTAAACCTGTCATAAACCTGACATAAACCTGACATAAGAATGTCATAAACCTGACATAAACCTCACATAAACATCATAAGCCTGACATAAACCTCACATAAACCTCACATAAACCTGACATAAACCTCACATAAATTTGACATAAACCTGATATAAACTTGACATAAACCTGACATAAGCATGTCATAAACCTGACATAAACCTGACATAAGCATGTCATAAACCTGACATAAGCCTCATATAAAACTGATATAAGCCTGACATTAGCATGTCATAAACCTGACATAAACCTGATATAAACCTGACATAAACCTGACACAAACCTGACTTAAACCTGACATAAACCTGACATACGCCTAGAATTAGCATGTCATAAACCTGACATAAACCTGATATAAACCTTATATAAACCTGACATAAACCTGACATAAACCTGACATAAACCTGATATAAACCTGACATAAACCTGATACAAGCCTGACATTAGCATGTCATAAACCGGACATAAACCTGATATAAACCTGAAATAAACCTGATATAAACCTGGCATAAGCATGTCATAAACCTGACATAAACCTGATATAAACCTGTTATAAACCTGATATAAACCTGACATAAACCTGATATAAACCTGGCATAAGCATGTCATAAACCTGACATAAACCTGACATAAGAATGTCATAAACGTACACTGGAAAATCTCATGCCGGTTATGTATCAGCTTCACGTTCCTATTTACCAGTCATTGTAATTAGTTGCCATAATGCTTTATGTCATGGCAGCTTATACTGTCGCATGCTTTATTACATTTTATGAAAGACCTTACGACACCTTATGACAACTTCTATAATGTACAATGAATATTATATGAAATCAAGTTAAAATCACCACCTCATTGCAAAATGCCCCCAAACAGATGAATACCCCAAATTGCTAAATAACTCACACTTATTATTATTATTATTATTATTATTATTATTATTATTATTATTATTATTATTATTATTATTATTCTTTCTCTTCACTTCTTTCTCCTCCTTTTTGTCACTTTTCTTCTCCTTTTCATTCTGTTCTGATTTGATCACTGTTCCGCCTTCATGCCTCATTTTATTTTTGCCTTTCCCTTATATTCTTCTTATTCTTTTTCTGCTTTCACTCCATTTGTCTTTTTTACTTCTCTTTCCTTTTTTTATTTTACCTTTCATTAATTTTGTCTGTATATAACATTCTTTCTTTCTTTCTTTCTTTCTTTCTTTCTTTCTTTGCAAGCTCAATGTATTTCCTTCAGGAACTGCAAATGTAGTAATGCTGTAATGGTTCGCCTCATAACAGCTTATAGCATGTTTCATTACATGGTTTACATGATAGAACTTAGTGGCAACTTATGACAACTGTTATAACACTTCGCTAAGTACAGTTCAGATCTGCTCTGGCCTCGTAATAAATGTCATTCCACACATATAATTTTATAAAACGGTAATAGGTTCTACCATGACATGTCGTTATGTCTCCATAAAGATATACATCAAAATAAGCTATGCTGAACAACGTATATTTGTGTAATATACTTTGCTTAAGGCTACAATCCATCTACAGTACATACGCCCTTGCTGACTAGTGACATAAACCTATATAAACACTTATAAAGTGACTATAATAATGGCAGAGATACCTATAGAGAGCCTATATGTTCCTTAAAGGTTATTTAATATTACAGAGAGTGTATAAATGTTCATGGTTTTACGTTCAGGGTTTGTTCCTGTTAATACTGTGTGTATTATATGTTTCTATGAAACTGCAGTTTTGTGCACAGATCTTACTCCTGAATTGTCTTTGAAAGAAAGGTCACAAATGACCTTCACCTTATGAGAAATGACAGAGCCAGACGTGGCTCAGCTCAATCGGCTTTAGCGTGCACTTTAAAGCATAACCAACGCTCTAAAGTGCGCACGGGCATCAATGCAGAGTCATAATCACCTTTAAACACTTATGGATCGGCCCATCAATAAAAATCAAAAGCTGGGAGGTGATAAATTCATACTCATTATCCCTTGATGATCACAGTCAATAAAGTAAACAGCCTCTGAGCCATGTTGAGTTATGGGTTTGTTATTGGAGGTCCCTCTAGACGGTCATTAATCTGTTTGATTATGCTGTTTAATTGCAATGCAGACAGTGAACTCACTTCACGTCTGTCACAAGGTAGGGGTGAGTTCTTTTCGGGACTTTTCAGTTGCACGTAGGTATTACATCATTCCCCTTGTTTTTGATTGGATTTATTTTTTCCACAGTGCCGTGAAAATACCTGTCACCTTCTCCAAAAACGCAGCAAAAGCTGGCGTGCACAATGTGTGTGCACCGTTGCTTCATCCTTCAATTTTCTATCTTACAGGTCCAAGTTTAGATGAAGCTCTCTAGTATTTCCACATAAATGGCATCCAAAAGTTGTTATTTACGCAAGGAAAGTTAGGTGTATTCAGAATCAGGTTTCGCACATGCTTACACAGTTCACGCCACTGAGGAAGATTTTATTTTATTTTATTTTTCCCAACAGCATCTAGGCCACCACCTCTAAACATAAACGCTTGCCTTTGAGCTAGAAAAAAGTCAGTGATAGAAAATTTCTTTCCTTTGCTGTGAGAATATGGCAAGCATGGAAATAAATACCTAATAGGAATCTAGTATTTTCCAGGGTACTGTACTGTTGAATGCATGTTTAATGCAGTAATTCATGCAGTTGTAATGATCACATTCATTACTGCACGCTACTGTAAAGAAAACGTACCCACAGTTTGAAGGACAAGCTGACCATAGCTCATCCACTATTATTATAGCCCTCTTAAAATGAATTCACCTTTTTATCCGTTAAAACATTCCATCCTTGAGATGTCTCAGATTAAGATGCTGTCTCTTCTGAAGGCTTCCTTGGTGTTCTTAATGCAACAATAACATTAAATAATGAGTAACAAAATACTAATACAGCTTTCAGACAATGACACCTGTCTTGAGGCAATATCATGTAAGAAAACTGGTGTCATGGTGATTATGGTGTTATGGCCTGTACTTAGGACACCAGTGAGAAAACTCTAGTGACTAGTGAGTCTAGTAAATCAAAATCAGAACATTTTGTTGGTTAGAAATTCATCATATTTTGTGGAGTAATAATGGTAATGAGTCTTTGTTGGTCACATATGTGGTACAGTTTTGCATACCCTAGCTTGTCAGGAAGCTGGGGTCAGCCATGATGCAGTGCCCACTGGAGCAGAGACGGTTAAGGGCGTTGCACAAGGGCCCAACAGGGGCAGCTTGGCAGTCCTGGGGCTTGAACCCCCATCCTTCTGATCAGTCACCCAGAGCCTTAACCGTCAAGCCACCACTGCCCCATGGCAGTACCAGTGATAAATGAGGATTATGTGAGATTTTAATCGGTCTGAACACCTGTGAGAAGCTACCCAGTAAACACAGATGGGAGATCTCGATTCCTATACATCTGTTTTACATTTTAATCAAGCAGCACACAAGTGGCGTGGCATACAAACTGCTGAGCAGAAGAAAAATCATTAGGGATAAACCAGTGAGACAAAGAATCTCAACCACAGAGAAGCACATCCGCCAACATCCTTCATCTGGCAATCTGTCAGCTTTCCAGCGTACATGAGGTTATTAAAATTCTCCTGTCCAACTGTAAGCAATGGACAAGTTTATATTTCCTCTTGCAAATTCGATGAGGTCCCGAGACAAACTGTCTTCCCCTGTAGCTTCACAGCAGAGATGGTAATTACCGCTTTAAGCCATGGGAATGAGTACCTCCCGGTCCGTGACATTCACTTGGAACATCATTACGCGCATTTCCTAACTTCTGACAATGATCCTAATGCACCTGACAGAGGAATTAAATGGGTAGGGATCAAGGGCACTCAGCTGGAACTTTTCCTAATAAATCTGCCTGTTCTGACCCTCTTGTTATTACGGCAAGTGAGAGAAGTGCGGTGAAAAAAATAATTGGCCCGAAGGCTGCAGCTGGAGGAAAGGCTGGAGTAGAAGTAAAAAGTATGGACAGACCGAGATGGGAAAAGTACTCGGACTGCTAAAGCAGACCGGATGAGCAGAATACCCCGCCAAAAAAAGGATTGTTTGGGGGGTGGGGTGGAAGCCGAAGAGGTCGAGAAAATAAAATGACAGTTCTGAGAATAACCAAGGAAGTTGGACAGTTGTGGTAAGACATGGTGAAAAGAAAAGAAAGGAAGGCTGGAAGATGGGAACTGAGGGGGAGGACAGGCACTTCAGTAAGTCTGAAGATATGAAAATAGCAGTATATCAAGGAGAACGTGAATAGACACGTGGAGAGACAAAAAAAAAGGTAAAACAGGTTAAATGAGACCAATGTGGGCTGCCTGGTCTGGAAACATCCATCCTCATCTGCAGGGAAATCAGCTCCAATCTGGGGGGCTGTCAGCTTTGTGCCAGCAGGCCCTGCTCCCAACCACATGGACGATCACACATGCACACATACACACACACACACGTGCATAAATCTACCCCCATTCCTGACACATTAATCTCCCCTTTAAAGGCATCATTGCATTCAAACACAATGCAGCAGATATATTATCACTGGCTCCTGCTATTTTTACTGTTCACTTTCTCTCAGTTCACTCCTTTCACATGCTTTCTTCATTCATTCTCTCTCTCTCCCTCTTGTTTCTCAGTTTTTTTAGCCAACAACACACACACAAAAAAACAAAAAAGGCCCAATTATGTCTCAAGCAGCACTGCAAATTCGAGTGGACACTGAATCAGTAGCTGGGGCAGAGCCACGGGCGGCCATCTGTCTGAATTGGCGTGGAATAAAAGGGACGCCAGTTTTGTCAAAGCGCCCTCAGAGTCCAGATGGAGAGGTTTTTCCACTACCTGATCATCAGCTAACCGTGGCACTGCAGGGCACGACTCCAGTGCATTCGTAGCCAGCGGGCCATTGTAAAGAGTCCTGGCAACAAGGCCGCTGCATATTTGTGAAGCATTCACACTTCAGACTGCAGTCCAGCACACAGAGCAGTACGTCAGAGTAACAACTGCATGCACTTTCGCTTCTTAAAGGTACGTGAACTGTAATGTCACACATGAATGGCCATTTAGAGCAAAAGCTGGATTAACCTCACACTGCGTATCAGGTTTTGGCACGTACTGTAGGCCTTTTCACGGTCAGTGCACATGTGATTTAGTTCTTAAGCAGAGACTCGTGAAACGTTTCAGAGTTTAAAGAAACGTAATGCACGATGTACAAAAAAAGACCCTACATTAAATCTACATGTACTGGGGCGGAGGTTGTTGATAATAACCCGTCTTTGTTCTCGTCGATCTGATGCCAGTGAAAGAACACAGTCCAGCAACACACAACAAACATAAATAAGGTGTAAATGTTTCAAAAAATGTATGCACACTGCTAGTGATTCGTTTATTTGATTCACTCACAACCGTACTTTATTCGGCGGAGTGTGGAGAGTGAACCTATTGAGCAAAATCAGATTATTATAAACATTCTTTACAGTTACATTCATATAGCGCTTTTCTAGACACTCAAAGTGCTTTGCATTGTATGGGGAGAGGAGGAGGGATCTCCTCAAGCACCACCAGTGTGTAGCATCAACCTGGATGATGCGACGGCAGCCCTAGTGTGCCAGAACTCCGACCACACACCAGTGATTGACGGAGAGGAGAAGAGAGAGCGATATAGTCAATTCAGGGATGGAGATTATTAGGGGGCCATGACAGATAAGGGCCAATTTCACCCTACTCGGGGATTTTTAATGACCACAGAGAGTCAGGATGTCTGACAGTGCTGTTTTTACAATATAGTGTCCCTGTCACTATACTGGGGTATTAGACTGAGCACAGGGTGAGCACAGGGTGAGCACAGGGTGAGCACAGGGTGAACACAGGGTGAACACAGGGTGAGCACCCCCTGCTGGCCTCACTAATACCACTAATACCTGGGTGAGCACAGGGTGAGCACCCCCTGCTGGCCACACTAATACCACTTCAAGCAGCAACCTTGGTTTGCCCCAGAAGGTCCCCCATCCAGGTAAATGTGCACTTATATAGCGCTTTTATCCAAAGCGCTTTACACTGTGTCTCATTCACCCATTCACGCACACACTCACACACCAATGGTAGCAGAGCTGCCATGCAAGGCGCTAACATCAGGAGCAACTTGGGGTTCAGTGTCTTGCCCAAGGACACTTGGGCAAGACTTGGGGTGACTCCGCCAACCCTACGATTAGTGGACAACCCACTCTACCACCTGCGCCACAGCCGGCAGGCTCAACTGTGCTTAGCTTCAGTGAGAAACCAGGCAAGAACTGCAGGTTGAAATGGCCCTTTATGGTAAAAAAAAATGGCTCTTTTCCATTGAATACGACTAATTAAAACGCATCCTTCGGCTCAGGAAAATAAGGTTAGTGTGTGTGAAACTTTTGCACGTCAGCTTTTAAAGCATCAATGATTAAAGAGGTGTATTTGCTTATTTACTGATTGATTGATTTCATATTTTGGATTTTCCCTCCATTTTCTACTTGCCAATTCCCACTTACCACCCCGCTCTCCCCATCACACCACAGCTACCGACTGGTTCGAGGTGAAGGCTAACTCTTACTTCCTCTGAGAAATGGGAAGCTACTCAACTGCATTGGGGGTTTTTTTCAAACTGCTACTCATGCTGCATCACAGGGCACCCTAACACACTCGGACAAAAGCACTATCTCATACTATCTCAACACATACACGATCTCACAGATGTCCACAATTACCCAGTGTCACTGTGGGAATGAGAGTATGCTCCTCCTATCCAAAAAGCACAGCCAGTTATGCTCCCTAGACTCGTCAAGATTCAGACTTGAGACCTCTGAACACACAGGAAAACTCATCTTTGTACGGTTATTGACACAATCGGTATCTGACCGCCGGAGGTGTGAGAGCATTCATAAATATCTAGCTGGTGGAGTTTCTCTTTAGAATCAATTTCTTCCAAAAGTGTACTTGCACTTGATTGCATATTCTGACTGGTTGATATCGTAGCAACGTTTCAGAGTATGCCAACCATTATCCAGTTAACTAGCTGACCTTTGTGCAAAACGTGGGTAGCTACGTGAGTAAAATAATAAATCTCTCATCTCATCTCTCATCTCATCTTCAACCGCTTATTCCTTCTTCAGGGTCACGGGGAACCTGGAGCCTATCCCAGGAGT
>JAOUWY010000054.1:37193054-37212521 GCA_025728095.1 Prietella phreatophila | reverse complement strand
AAACAGATGTTTTGAACAAAGCTACATGGGACAAACAATTTAGTTGTTGTCTCGAGTTAACCCGTCTTGGCTTTTTCATTTTCAGATTTAATTGTGTATCTGTCGAATAAATTTTTTCCTCTTCCTGCAACCGCGTCCTTCTCGTGTCTTTGCAGATGTACATCGCTTCAATCTCTTTGCACGCCCTCTGCCTGAGTGGTTTCCACTTCTTCACCTGTGTCAAGGTCCAGTGGAACGGTGAGGCATCAGCGCATTAGTGATTCTTCTTTTGAACCGTCTTCTGGTGGCTTTTTCTCAGTTCGGCGTCCAGCAACAAAAAAAAGAAAACATGAACGGAGCGCTGGTGAAAATCGAGTCTTGTTAGCGAACGTTAGTTTACATTGAAGATTCACCTTCATTTGAAAATATTTCATCGGCAATATTCCAACATTTGCAACGTAACTAAAAACAAAAGTGTGGCGTACAAGCCGCAGAACGTCTCTTGATTTTCATCTTTTTCTATCGTTGTTACTGATTTATAATCAATCTAATCTAGAGAGGAAGCTAGGCTGTAGTGGTGCTTGAAAGTTTGTGAACCCTTAATTCTACGTCTTGCTCTTTGAGTGTTCTTTGTTGGTCGACCGCTGTTGAGGAGGGTAACAGGGGTCCTCCATTTGTTCCCAATCTGTCTGACTGTGGATTGATGGAGTTCAAACTCTTTAGAGATGGTTTTATAACCAGCCTGATGAGCATCAACAACGCTCTTTCCTCAGGTCCTCAGATATCTCCTTTGTTCATGCCATGATGCACTTCTGGACCACAGACACATGTTGTGAAGATCAGATTTCACCTTGAACCTTGAGGTTCACATACTTTTGCCGCTCAGATATGTAATATCGGATCGTTTTCCTCAATAAAGAAATGTCCGCGTGTAATGTTCTTGTCGCATTTGTTTAATCGGGTTCTCTTTGTTTACTTTTAGGACTGTGAAAATCAGATGATGTTTTGGGTCATATTTATGCAGAAATGTGTAAAATCCTAAAGGGTTCACAAACTTTCAAGCACCACCGTGGTTAATTAGCCGGTACTAGCTACGACTGCTCAGCAAAGAATGACAGTTTAGCAAGTGGAAATATCTTAAACAGAGTCAGATTTATGCAATATCTTTTATTCTAAGATTACAGTAATCCAAAATGTCCAGAAATCGGCTTCATAATCTTTTATTCGGTTCATCCTAATTTTATAGGAAATACTAGAGAAACGAGATAACCACCTAGTGTGAAAGCAGTGTTAAAAAGGATTATAAACCACAAGAGATGTGGTGATTCAGTTGTTTTTGAAAAGCTGGTGAAAAGTGTAATCGGTGAGAAGGCAGGTCGAATTGCTGTGCTGCGTTCAGCGAGGTGGAACAAATGATTTATTGACGAAGGCGGTAAGGATTTTCCTCTCGAGTCGGGATTGAATCCATCTTTAGGTTATCTCACAAGGGGGAGCTGGTCCTTCTCGTTTATTCAGCCCGCGAAGCCCTCTGATACTTTGGGTGTAGGTGTGTAACGATGCGATTCAGTGCAAAACAGTGAGCGTTTCTGTGTGTATGAAATGAAGAAAATCAAAAATAGCTGAGCAGAGGTTTAATATTGTAAAGAAAATGTACTACAGGATCACCATATCTTGGAAAAGAAATAAAAGCAATTTATAAATTCTACCAGCAATATCTCTGAGCTCCATAGCCGTGCCTAAGGTGTCATTTTAACTAGAAATAGAGCTCCAAAGTTAGTAACTCTGTCGGTTACTAAGCGCTGACACTGGAGACTCCTTCCATAAATGCTAAATAAACATCTTGCAGGAAACTTGACCAGATTAACAATGATAGATTTTTATAATGGAAATGATACTGGAAGTGATTCTCATTTTATATTCATTATTTATATGTAAACCTGTGCTTGGGTGACAGCTGGCACACTACTTCCGACCAATCAGAACGGAGAGTTTGACCATGTCGTGGTATGTTGTGATGAATTGTCAGGAACAGCGGATGACGGTTTTTCTGTGTAATTGTGTATGTTACAGAGTGTAGTGACTTCTCCCCTCCAGTAGCTGTCATGCTCCTTATTTTCCTGTGTCTGGAGGCTCTCCTCTTCCTCACCTTCACCGCGGTCATGTTCGGCACCCAGATCCACTCCATCTGCAACGACGAGACGGTGAGTCGGACAAACCAGACCCCAGCACGCTGACGCTCCACTCGTTAAACCTAAACAACCACGTCTACTGTGGGTTACTAATGAGACATTTTCCTTTACTGATATTCCGTCGAGTAGAGGAATTGGCTAATAAGGTCATTTAGTTTTACCTTGCCTCATTAAGTCCTTTTAATCATCTTGTTTGTTTTTGTGTGTGAATGCATTTTATGTAAAAAATGTTTGTATGTAAACATAAAATAGTGCTAATAAATCACTCCTGCTGTTGGACAATGAGAGTACCCTGATGTACACGCATCAATCCGCTGCTAATAATAATAATTTTGTAGCATTAAAGAAATGTTCTAGGACTTTGGGGGNNNGTTTACTAATAATAATACTTGGTATTAATACTAAGTTGATGGACATAAAATGAGAGAAGGATATGTTTGGGTTTTAAAGAAGCAGCAGCGGTTTAGTGCCCTCTGCTGTCTGTGAAGTGAATTGCAATTGTACCTAATCCAAGGGTTCCGAAACTATTCAGACGAACGGACATTATGAATTTTGTCCGACCCCAAGCCTGGGAATTTTGGTTTCTCCTCGTAACTGGCCGTCACGTCGTCGTTCCGACGAGTCGGTCGAGGAAGTAACGAAGGAATACGGATGGAGAAAGAAAACCGTTTCCTACGCGCTTAATTTACGCGTGGCTCCCGGTGACGTTTTAAAGGATGCGATGAGCGACGTTTGCAATACTCACTCCTTTGTAAAATAAACAAATAAAGCAAAAAGGAGGGAGGGGCTAATTCCTGTGCTGCGTCCCAATTTGCCTACATATTCTACGCACTGAGAGTATGAAGACGATGTACATACTTATGAGCGTGTTCGCGAACACCAGGACGTACGAACGCGTCACGTAACGTTGAGAACGTTGTTGCCTGGTTATGCACACGGTCACCGTAAACAAGCTCTTCATCGTGTCTCGGCTTTTTTCATTCGGTATTCATCTCAAATGCGTCCTTGTACATCTCCCTTTCTAATCGTGTTAACCCGTCGTCTAACCTGCGCCGTCGGTGTATCCACCAATCAGGACGCAACCTGTACCCGCGTCACGAAACTCCTCTTCCGTCATCACTCGTGCAAGGAGTTGTGAGTAATATTAGCTGAAAGTGTCCACGGATCCAGATTTCGAAAGTCTACCGGAAATAGTAGTCCATCCGGGAAGCTTTGGGAGACTCGTTACGAAACGTTCGGAACGCACTAATTCCGATCTCGGATACGGATAGTAGGCGAAGTGGGACGCAGCGGCGGTGTCGAGTCATCTGTGGGTTTGTGTGTCCTGTAGGAAATCGAGAGGCTGAAGAACGAGAAGCCGACGTGGGAGCGGCGAGTGCGCTGGGACGGGATGAAGGCCGTGTTCGGAAGCCCGCCTTCTCTTCTGTGGTTCAACCCTTTCGCCGGACTGAGACTGCGACGCCTCCTGATGGTCCGCGCCCTGAAGGGCGGCTCCGAGTTCGCCGTCTGAGCCGTGCAAGCTCGCGTTTCTCCGCACGCCAGCGTGCCTGTTAAGACCCCACGCGTAAAGGACGCACGGCACGATGGCGCAGGTACGGGGACTCTGGGAAGAGAATGTCTAATAAACCTGAGGCCTAGTGGAGGAAAAGGGCCTAAATATGACAAACTACCTGTTAAAACCACTGGACCGCAAGCGAAGGATCATTTTTACGTTGGCTTCTCTTGGGCCTGACCCTGTGAATAGAATTTTTGTTTTTTTTGCTTTTAAAAGAACTCTCCTGTATTTTGTTGAAAACAAACAAAAAAAAATCTCCAATTTCATTTGAACAGCATTAATGTCTTAATGAATCTGTCAATCAAATCGAAACGTCTCGTTTAATTCGCCGAGAACGTTCTGGAACCTGCATATGCATCAAGATTTAATAAAATTACTAAAAATGTTGATCATTCCTAGACTTAGAATCACGAAAGCCACAGCTTATTAAACTTCCTAATATAGTAGAGACCATGTTAAACCTCATTTTACAACATTTATCTATTTGTTTTTTTTTTTTTTTTTTTTGTTTTTTTTTTCCGTTCATGTAAATGGCACTGAATATTTAGACAGACTATCGACACTGTTTACCTTCCGTGACGCTACGTCCAAGACCAACGCTGTGGTTTCTTGGCACGAATGTAGACCGATCGCATTAGAGACAGTGCTGTAGAGATGACGCGCGACTTTTTGCACACACTCGTTCTAGCCGAGAAAGAGGACATCAGACGAGAACCTCGGGACGTGACCGGACGCTCTCGACGTTTTACTGAACTCGCCAAGCAGCTGACGAACCGTGCTGGACGTAATCTCGTGTGTCTAACGGTCGAACTAAGGAAATCACGTGACGTTCGCTATGCTGTGGCTGCGTCTTCACGGGAGATTTTACCTCAACAGTTAAGACTTTATCGTGACGGTTCTTGAATTTATGATCGCAGATGGTTTATAGAGCAGACGCAGAGTATTCCGAACGGTGTTGGATCCGACGTGGGCAGTAAAGAACCGACTGAAACTCTGTCCATGAAGTAGTGTATTGTAAATAAATTAATTAATTGAAAAGTTCAAGGGAATGGGTTAATTAATTATTAAGCTTTCTCTTACAATCTTCGATATATGCAGTATAAAAAGCGTCTAAAAGTGACCACATGACCATTGGTCGTTCTCCCAATAGGACGTCGGGTTCTTCAGTGCCATGACCGTGACAGTATTGGTTTCTATTCATTCTGCACATGTCTCTCTCTCTCTCTCTCACACACTCACAATATTTCCAATTCCAGTCCAGAATTAGCTCCGATTCTGCTTCGTAACCCTTTCCCTCCAAAGTCATTTTAAACCACCGTGCTGCATTCACAAGAACCTAATATTTATTTCATCCAAAACCGCATCTCTGACATGTTGTAGCCGTGTAATTATCGATACGTGTTTCACACTCGGACTACTCCCGATGCAACCGCGTCGATCTGCAAAGGAATCGAAATGAAAATCGGGTTCAATGCCAAAAAGCAAACGAATCGTCGACACGAGTGACTCGGGCAGCGTTCACAAGCGCCGATATTCGTAAAGGGGGAAAAAAATTATTACAGCGTCTTAATATCTTTAACGTGTTAGAATATCTCTTACAGAAGCCTGAATTGCTGAATTAATGTTGCAGTTTAGTGTATTGCATTTAATGGAATTAAAAAAAATATATATATTTTGGATCACTTTTGAAAGTGAACGAATCGATTCACGAGTCGATTCAGTCAGATAGACGTGCATCGGTGCATGCTTGTGCATCAAAATTACACTCCGCTTTCTAGAGGAGGAAGAAAAAAGTTTCAGGTGTTGAAATGCTGGTAGACCGTACAGGCTGCATAATTATTGGCGCCCTTGATAAAGGATGGGTAAAAACAAAAGCGTTATGGGCGGAGTGAACATGCCATTGTGGTTAATTCGCACGATCTCAGACGGAGAATACGAGAGAGATTTCAGCCTTTAATTGAAGTACAGTTATTCGACTTGCTTGTGGGTGTAGCCTTAAAGTCTAGACTCTCATCCCTCACTCTCGTAACTATACACCTTCACTTAATTTCACTGTAATTAAAGAATCTTTCATATTAGTGACTCGGTAACAACCCAGGATTTATGTGTTTTTAAAACAATAAACTAGGAATAAACCGCTTTTTGTATTTATTTCTTTACACTTCCTCAACTCACTTAAAGTAAAATAAAACACTATAGAGGCACACTGTTAGAGGATCATAATCAATACTGGGGTGAGTAAGATGAACTAATCCTCCCTTAACTGCATTCCAGATTGCTTTATTCTGCTTGTACCACGGCAACCTCTCAAAAATAACACGGTTTTTCTTTGTTACTAAGCAACGCCTAACTTTTTGATATAACTCTGTAATAAACCAAGACTTGGAGAATACGTTAACGAGGAACATTTCTAGGAGCGGGATTGGGAAAGGTCGCACAGAGCCGATTAGTGTTGCTGCTTTTCCATATTCTTGTCTCTATTTTTAATCTCTCATCCCGTCTAACCTGACGTCTCGGTCATGGATAGTCTTTGTCTGTATTTAAAAAAATATATATTAAAAAGGGTGTGTGTGTGGGGGGTGGGTGGGGTGTCCTTGCATTCGACTCCGTTGAACCTGAACACATCTTGCAGTAGTTGAAAAAGAAAGCGCTTCATGAAATCCCGTTTTTTATCAGCTGTATGTTTTTAGATGCCGTTTTAAAACGATTGTTTGCTGGAATACAAGAGGTGTAACGTGCTGTCTGGGTGGAAACACAAACGAGTACACTTCCTGTTTGCAATCCTTGATTAAGTCAAAAAGGAAAAAAAAAAGTTAAAGGACTTTTAATAGCATGTACGTCTTTTAAGAATGTATATCGTGCTTTTTATTTAATTTTTTTTTATTTTCAGGAATAAAAACGGACTCTCGTGAACACTAATATAATACCTGCTTTGCGAAAGAATCTTGCCGATTTCCGGAAACAGCTGGCGCAGATGTGTGCTAGCCGAGCTCTGAGAAACGCGCGCCGCAGGTGTGTTATCCTTCAGTATACAAATAGGGTGTTCAAGGGGTCGATTATAGATTTGAAAGGAATATTAAAGCTTTGGCCGTTTATCTATTCGACCTCGGATGAAGAATTTGGAAACCCCATGATGAGTGTAATCACCATTTTGTCCGTTGATGTAGGCAAAGACAATGTTTTAGACTCCTTATCAACTGGAAAGCAAACACAGATTACATTAATATACAGTGTAAATGATTTATTGAGTTCTCTTTCAATTGTCATTAAATAATTGTTCTTTCATATGTGAAGCTCTTTTGCATAATAAAGTTGTTAGGTTCAGCACTATTATTAATGGGTTTTTTTCTTTCTTATTTTTCAATACCAAACTCAACTCTCGTCATTATCAAGCTAACCTCATTGCGTACAAGATCGTGAGGGAGTCACAATACGGTGTTATTGAACACATCGAGGTTCCTGAAGACGTACGGACGAATGGTGAGTAATTTCCGGTGTAGGAATTAAAGGCTTGAGATGGTTATAAGAGTTCTTCCGTTTCACTGATCTTCATTTTTCTTATTTTATTATTCAGAAGCTTCCTGTTGACTTCCACCGGCCTGTCTAAGCAATGAAATATCTGTTTAAACCGCAAGTGATGGTTGAGATTCATCCGATCGCAGGTCCGGGACGACGGTCGCGTGACTTAAAAACATGCTAATTTATAACTTTCGATCGAAGACGTGAGACATGAGTGTGTCGGTCTATCTCACTGAATCAGTCACATTAATATTAAAAATATGTTGAGTAATGAATGTTGTTTTACCCCGAAGCAAATTCGTTCGAGCTTAAAAAGCTGTCGAAAGACAGAATCGGGAAACAAAATTCTGACGTGGAAGTGTTCCTGTGCCGTTTTTAAAAAATTTTTTTTTCATTTATGTATTAAATTTCATGCGCGAATAAATTCCGAGTAAGACCACGTCGTAACTCGTCACTTCAAACTTTTACCCAGGGGAGAAAAACAAAACAAAGAAAACCTCCCTCAAATTCTCCTTCCTAAGTCATTCAGCTCTAAGCTCCTCCCAGTTCAGTAAGTGACATCAAATCAACATTCACGTGTTAAATCTGTAACGCGGACTGTTCAGTTTGTTGTTTTGAATGCACGGAGGTCGAAAACGACATCATGCAGAGCTCCTGACTTTCCACACGTTGATTCAAATGCAGCATGATTATCCCCCCCAGTCTTCGACGTGCTGCTCGTGCTGCATCACAGGGCAGCGTAACACGCTCGGACGAAGCGCTATCCACCACATTCTTCTTCGTGGTTCAGCATTTCCTGTTCCTAATCATCCGGGTGTACTAAAAATGTTTTGTTCATCAATTCAAATATATTTCTTATATGAATTGATAGGGGTGCAAATAATTGTTGCACACCTAATATTTCACTTTTTTTTTTTATATGTATATATTTTGGATAAACTGGTGTTTGCTGTTGTTTAACCTCTTGAACAACTTCACAAAAACTACTCTGCTCTCAAACACAAATTTTCACAGCCTTCTTTGCGCATATTACTGAGGGTGCCAATATTAATGAAGGGCACTGTATAATTCCAATGACGAGCGTATGATGTAGAAGTGATGAATTTGTATGCACTTAAAATGTGCTATGTTGCCTCAAGCCTGGGATTACGGCATATACTCGATGACTTTATTAAACAAACTTTAACCAATTCATTATTTGTCATTATAGAGAGTAAACAATCACATTTACTGAAATTGTACATACATATAGTGTGCGTGCGCGTGGTGATTTTATTTATTTTTTTTTACATTTTCTATACTATTCTGGGTATAGATCTGCGCATAAACCACACGTTTTCCTGAAATTAAATGTTTCACTGGATTGAAATCTTTACATTTTAAAAGTTAAAATGTAAAATGGAACTTTTTTTTCTATTCTACCTGAACAAACAGTTCAGGAAAGCAAAAATTTTTTATCTTTTTTTGGCCAGAACTGAGATCTTGTACATTAAAAGTCCCCCTCTGAAAGTATTGGAACAGCAAGGTCCATCCAAAAGATTTTTTCACTATACGTTGAAGGCATTTCCGTTTGGGACCACAAGACGAACATGAGACGATAGATTAGGATTTCGGCTTTAATTTCCTCATTTACATCTAGATGTGTTCAAAAGTTCTGGAACCAAGATTAACCTCTAGCAAATTGAACAGATCCTTTCTCCAAGCTCATCTGTGAAACATGGTGGAGGTAGTGTCATGGCTTGGGATTGCATGGCTACTTCCGGAACATTCTCACTGCTGTTCATTGATGAAAGAACTCATGATGGTAGCAGCAGAATGAATTCAGAAAATTACTGGAATATTTTGAGAAATGCATCCAGTCTACTTGGTAGGAACCTTCATCGTGCAGCAAGACAACGATCCAAAACACACTTTTAGGAAGGTTTAAGACTGACCAAGTCTTAAACCAGATGTTTTCCCTGTAAGGAGAATCCCCCTCCCCCTGAAACAACAATTCAAACAGGCTGTAGTAAAAGCCTGGAAAAAGACAGCAGTTTGGTCAAATGTCAATAAGTCCCAGGCTCGATGCGATTATTGCAAACACAGAAAAGGCAAACAAATGTTACGTGTTCCATACTTTCAGACATCCGTTCCTATGCTTTTGCTCACCTGAAAAGTAGTTGCACCAAAGATACCATGCTTTACGTTATTTTGAACACGTCTAGACATAGATACGAGGAAACGAAAGCCGACGTTCCGATCCGTCATCTCGTACTCGTCTTTTGCTCTTCGATGTACGGGGAAAACGACAGAACTGGCCTTCCTTTTCCAATACTTTCATAGGGGGCTGTATTTATTGGGTGCTTTGCGCTTTTCTCCAGCAGTGACCTCTCGGAAAAATCTGATCATCGTTAACAAATGACTGAAAAGACACTATGTCCATATTAAAAAAAAAACCCAGACAGTCCAGTGTGAGATGCAGGAGTGTGTTAGGTGAGCGTGTCCTCGTTTCTGATGTACTCCCCAACATCAGCCTGGTGCAACGCCACAATGGCCATGGGATCCACTTTGCGGCATTCCTGTGTGGATTTCGCTGCCACTCCGAAACCCTTTACAGCACCACGACATTCAATATACATCCTCCGACGTGAAAAGTATTCATTATACGCACGCACACACACACACACACACACAGATGCAATACGGTTCCTCACCAGTGGTACGTCTGCCATCGAGTAAACCACAATTCCTTGGTACTTATTCGTGTTCTCTGTAATCCTGCCCAAGCCGGACTTCATGATGTGGTTGCCATAGAGGAACGACTGCTCAGCTCCAGGCTTCACCCACACTTTATACTGTACAGAAGACACAGGAAGCACTTTTCTACAGCTTCACTGAAACAGATTACTGCGGTGGTTACCGTAAAACCCTGTATACACACACACACACACACACACACAGTCTCGACATATGGACTTCTCATCCAGAGCATTCTTAGCAAAACCCAATCTTTAATCTGTTGTATGACTACACTGTGTGTAACGCGATACACTTTACAACGCTGCTGTACAGTGAACGGAGGCGTTTAATACCTTGGCGTACGGAGCGAGAAAATCCAGAGCAGTGATGTGCAACCGAAACGTCTGAGTCCTGGTGAACTTCCCGAAACACGTCCCGACGGACACCAGCTTGCCCCGCGAGATATTCGTGGCCAACTTCAGTAACTTTTCACTAGATTAACAAACAATAACAGGATAAATCGAATCCTTTAAAAAAATATATATATAGAGAACAGTGTTATTTAAACATCAGGCAGCTGTATGTGTACCTGATGTAGTACACACGATCGTGGTGCAGTCTGAAGCAGTACGTCCCATCCGGTCTATCCACAAGAAGCTTGATGTTCTCTCCGATGCTGAAAACAAAACGTCAGACAATTAATCAATCATACAATCGTTCTTAAAGCCATCGGGACCAGTGAGATCATTGCTGGAGCTGTATTCGGAAATCTTTGATTTCTGTCCGAACGTGTTTTCGCTTCCAACTTGTCTGAGCTCATGTTCTGCTATTATTCTTCTAGGATAGGATGGGGAGAACTTCAAGGCATTCATAATGCATACATGACTCCTTTCACTGACAGTGATTTGAAACCTGTTTTGCTCTTCATCATCCTAGTCATCCTCTTGCTCATGTATATCAGTCAATAATACATGTTAAGGCAGCTTAGCCAATCATTTTTGCTCTGTTTAGTCCTATATAATCACACAGAATCACAAAGGAACTTCTGCTCTGCTCTCTGTCCTCTCTGCTTCTCCAGGATAAAAATCTCTAGTCTAAAGCTTGCTGTTTAGCTTCTCTTCTGTCTTCGAATAAACTCTGATTAAACACTAGCATTAGATCTGAAGGCTATTTATGCCTCGTCTAGTTCTGACGTCTCTAATATTACTGGACTTTCTGCTATTGGCTGTAGGCCAGCTAGTTAGTTGGTGTTTAAGCGCTCTATAACTATACAAATGTTTACTATACTCACTACTTGGAGAGCTTTTCAAACATCACTTTCGTCTCTTCCTCCGTTAACGGCCGCATTATTTAGAAAAGTAAATGTATAGAGCTTTAAACTAAGGAGGGGAAAGACACGTGGGAAAGGGAGAGAATTATGTAGACGTCGCAGGGTAATGACGTAATCAGTAAGCGCGCGGTAAGTCGCAGATAAATATAAATATACAAATAGAAGTCTTTCATTAGTGGTATTTAGTTCAGGGTTTTTTTTTTTGCATTCAAAAAATAAAAACGTTGTAAAAAACATGTTATTTTATCGATATTTTCCTGTGAGGTGTTAAATGTTTTTAATTTAAATACCCAAATTTTTCATTTGTATCGTGGCGTTTGTAACGTCAGTGTATATCTCTCCATTCGTCTGGTGTTTATTTTTTATTCTTCTATATTTTTTAAAAATATTATTAAAAATATATATAATGAAATGAAAAGTTGGCGTATCCACGGCGTGATCACGTCATCGCTGACGTCACTAAAGTTTGGGTGTCTTGTTAGCAAACTCGCATTTAGCCTATGAATGTGAACTTTGGTCAAAAATATCGAAGGAAAACGATGTAATAAAAACACTTTTCGTCTTCTTTAGTGAAAAGTCAAACTAAAAAGGTCTCGAACACTGCATATTTTCATTAATAAATTTATTTACCAGAAATGTATTTTCAATGGGGAGAAAAATCAAGCGTTTATTAATCAGTATAGTAATTTCTAGCTACATTTCATATACAAATTTAGTAATATACAGTTCGTAGCGGTTTAAAAAAGTTTAAAAAATAAGAAACCCATAAAAAACACTTGTTATTAATAGTGTTTACTTATTAAAATAAACATCAAAATCTTTTAATTAAATAAATAAATAACTTGGGCCGATGCAGGTCGCAGGTGTTTATTTTCTTGTATTTATGTACTATTGTTTTGTTATTATTATTAGCTTTTTATTGTCTTTTTTTATTTTTCTGCCAATCTGCCCACACTACAGTGCAGTAGGTGGCGGTAATGCACATATAACTGGTTTGCCAACCGCCATTAAAAAAAGAAGGTCGCAGGTGTATGACGTCATGACGCAACGTACGTAAAGTCAAGATGGCGGCCGTAGACGTGGAGGACGAGAGTATTTTGGTGTCGGTGTTTAAAGACAGTTTTCCGGAGAACTGGAGAGAAAACCCGGACTTTGCGGCGTACCTGTCGGAGTTGAGTTCGTACGGAGTTGAGAAGTTAAACCGGGAACCGGAGCGTTTGTCCGAGGAACGAGCGCAAATCCTGCAGCAGACGCGTGAGCTCGCGTTCTCCAACTACAAGACGTTCATCCGCACCGCCGACTGCACCAAAGAGATCTACCGAGATTTCGGGCGTGTGGAGAGCAGCTTATCCAAACTCCTCGATAAACTGCCGAGCTTCGGGGAAAAATGCAGGTTTGTCCGAGATCAGGACGCGTCTCTTTCTCGAGTGCAAGTTTGCGGAAGTGGTTTGTTTGTTTACCTGAAGCCTGTTGTGGTGGTCAATACGATGAAAAAGAATCACATCGCGATATGTAAACACCATTCCAGGACGCACGATATGTCTAGGTTTGCAGCATACTAATACCACGCTTAAAACAAGCCATGAAAACCATGGCATTAATAAATTAGAGAGAATGACTGATCAGATAATTATTCATCCATTCGTTCCTCTTCACTAAAGCGTTTCATCCCGGTCAGGGTCCTGGTGGATCCGGGGCACATCCCAGGAGCACTGGTTGCGAGATGGGGACCTCACCCAAATTCACACGTAGGCGTAGCCAATATTTTGAAGGAAACCGGAGAGCCCTGGAGGAACCCTACACATACTTGTGGAGAAGATTTACGGGTGTAAAAGCGCACGATTGAACCAGGGGCTCGAGCTGTGAACCGGCGTCGTGATGCCTGTCAGCTCTGTCTTCTTATAATTAACCATGGAGTTGTTTCGCATCATAACTGTCCTTCAGGGACCCGAAACATCTCAGGAAAGTGCATTGTGTTGCAAGTCATTGGAGTGAGTAACACTGTATCGTTATTACGATGCGCTTCTGTTTTTCTCTCCATGATAGAGGCTTTGTGCAGGAAGCAGAAGAGATCGGGGCGAGCCGGCGGATGAACAGCCTGACGCTGAACCGTCACACGGAGATCCTGGAGATTCTCGAAATCCCGCAGCTGATGGACACCTGCGTTCGGAACGGCTACTACGAGGAAGCACTGGAGCTGGCCGTCTACGTGAAGAGGCTGGAGAAGAAGCACTCATCACTTCTTGTAATCCAGGTACGGAGGACAGGATTACATCTGGAGCACTAAACCACCTCAGACAGTAAGGTAGTAAAATAAAGCCATGGTTTGTTAGGATACCGTTTCTTTCTCGTCTCGCTAGGGCATCGTAAACGAGGTGCGTCAGTCGGCGCAGCTCATGCTGAACCAGCTCCTCCAGCAGCTGCGCAGTAACTCTCAGCTCCCCGTGTGCCTGCGTGTGATCGGCTACCTGCGCAGGATGGACATTTTCACAGAAGCAGAGCTGCGTGTGAAGTTCCTGCAGGCGCGCGGCAGCTGGCTGCGTTCGGTGCTCGCCGCCGTACCTGACGAAGACCCCTACGTCCACATCACCAAAACCGTCGAGGCCTGCCGAGTGCACCTCTTCGACATCATCACTCAGTACCGCGCCATCTTCTCGGACGAGGACCTGTTGCTGCCCTCTGCAGAGCAGGCCGTGAACGAGGCCACCATTTTCCACGGCTGGGTGGTGCAGCAGATCGCTCGCTTCCTGGAGACGCTGGAGCGCGACCTCGAGCGCGGAGTGGGAAGCCGTTTGGACTCGCTCCTCGGCCAGTGCATGTATTTCGGTCTGTCTTTCAGCCGCGTGGGTGCAGATTTCCGCGGACAGCTGGCGCCCGTGTTCCAGCGGGTCGCCATGGATACGTTCAGCAAATCTGTCCGAGAAGCCGTGGACAAATTTAACGAGGACATGAACCTGTATACCCTCATTTCTCTGCCGTCGATGCTCGGGAACACCGTCCCGACCGTGGCCGCCGGCGTCCAGCCCGGCTCTCTTCAGCCGCCGATGGGTTTGTTGGACTTCCCTCCGTTAGCCTGCTTCCTGAACAACATCTTAACAGCCTTCAACGACCTGCGACTGTGTTGCCCAATCGGTTTAGCTGAAGAAGTTGCCAGATGTGTCGAGGAGGCTCTTTTGAAGGTTTTACATTTTTGTATATAGCTTAGTTCACGAACGTGATTTACCTTACGTTCCTGTCTTTCCTCGATTGGTTTAAAACCACGTTCATTAGTGCTTAAAGGTGCAGTCAGCGAATTTAGCATGAGGTAGCTGAAGCTAATTGTATTAACTCAAAATGTAAACTAGTACAGCGTTTCTCTTAAGGGCCAAAACCCCACGAGTGCTGGTCGAAAAGGTAATTTAGCGATTTAGACACGCCTCCATGATTGGTTGGATGGATGTTAGTGGCCCATAATGTTTCGTGGGCCAATGGACCTGGACTCACGCAAACAGGTTTCAGATTATATACTCTACAATACTCTTAGAAACACCAGAATAACTATGAATTGCAGTATGAATAATAATAATCATACAAATAATCACTCTAATGGTAGTAATAATAATAAATCTGCATCATCCCCCTGAGAGTTTGGGTATTTCCAGATTGACAGGACTAAAATCCCAGACAATCACTGGTAATAATTACCTCACTTCCTCTTGTAAAGAAAATTAATCATCCTGATTGGGCGTAGGTTCCGCCCCAAGCTTTTCAGTACGATCTGATTACGATCACAGACCACACCTTTAAAAAGCGTCTTCACACCAATGCCTCACCGTTTAGCTTTATACATCGTGTGTTTTCGTCAGACATCAAATCAATCCCATTCTGTCCTACACAGGTGACCAAACTGATCCTGGTTTTCCACAGAGCGGAGGAGTCGGCCTTCAGCAGCCGTGAGCGCGACTTATTCGTTCGGTTCTGCCGTGCCTTTGGCGAGGACATGGTGCCGTTCCTGAACCGATGTCTCCAGGTTCTCTTCCCACCAGCGCAGCTCGCACAGATCCTCGGTAAACAGGAAGGGGTCGGATTTACTTTAAAACGTTACATGTTCTGAAAAATTTGAATATCGGAAGAGTTCACCCCCCCCCACGTAATTTAATTCAAAAAGTGGAACTTTCATATATTCTAGATGCCGTTATTGGAAAATAATCAAGCCATCAAGCAGAGTTACTCTTACCACCTCAGTGTTGATTTTCTGATAACGGCACATCCTGAGCTGTTTTATTCCTCTTATACCTCAACAACTTTCCCATTACAGTTCTTATCGATTAAAGGAGGACACGTCGTAACGTTTCCTCCCCCCCCGATTTTAGTTCCATTTAAAGATGCAGACCGTCATTGAGACAATTTAGTTCCCGTTATGACTTGCGTTAGCGTTCCCATGGTGGAACACTTGTACAGCACTGACACCGGAGACTCCTTCCTTAAATCGTGCCAGCCGAACGATTTTACAGCTTGTACAATATTTCATTGTGTTTATGAATATTTTTTGTGCTTTTAATTGCAAACAGCTCACTCCAGGATGATGTTTTTAATGTTAGGAGAAAACTCACCCACATGGACCGTCTGCCGTTTTGCTAGACCGTACTACTCTCTTAACCTCGTGAGAAACCTTTTTTTATTCAGTCAACACTCTGGAGCAAAGTCAAACCGACTGTGATTTTAGAGTTTTTAGGACAAATACATGTTTAAAAACCTTATATAGAGTTCCTTAGATATTTCCCACCATGAAAATAGCCATAGACGCTGGCATGGTGTTTTGTTGGTAAACGAGACCGATTAGCCACGAACGCCCGGCGTGATTACGGTCATATGACGGGTCTCCGCCCAGATCTGCGGAAAATGTGCAAAAATGTTGAAAAATCGCACGCTCCTACCAATATTGCGGCGTTTGCTTGATTTTGAGCTCGTTTTCTGCCGTCGCAGATTTTAGACATCTTTTTTCTTTAGTCAGTAGTCAGTATGCAGATTATGTCGAGCATCTGTATTCGCCTTTTGGGATTTAAACAGAAGCTGAGCTCTTGACGGTTGTTTTGTAGGTGTTCCTCCAACCCAAGTTCATAAACACGGAAACATCGGGTGCGTTGACGTGAGCGCCGTGCTGGAACCGTTAGTCTTCATCATGCCCAAGAGAGAGCCCGTGAGCCCGGTGCTGGACCTCTCCATTGAGCTGAGCACTAACGAAGCAGAACCTCCAGCTCCGACCGAGCCTTACTTTACAGAGAAAGTGGAAGCTCCTCTACCAGAACCTGGAGCAGATCTCAACCTCCACCAGCATCAAGAGGAGGAACCTTCCCATAATCCGGCACGACCTACAACACACGACATGGAGCAGAACGATCCAGGAGACGCGACCCTGACCAGCGCGGATCAAGAGGATGAGCCGCCACAACCACTAAATTAAATCTTTAGCTTTTTTACGTGACGTCTTGCCTGGGGGAAGTATGTACATTTAATAATAATGTGTAAATTGTTGTTTATTTCAGTCTGTACACGTGTATGTGGTCTCAGTTCTGTACTGAGCAGCGATTAAATCTTGCAACGAGACGTGATGATAAATAAGGTATATTTAAATTACACAAGTTGCCATGGTTTCACAAAGGTTGTTTGGAAGTGATGGACACAAAGGGTTTCACGATCCTTTTAGTCCATCAGATGCCACATTTAAAAAAAAAAAAAATGACATACAAAGGGCAGGAAAACACAGACTTTAGGGATGCATCTATACCTCAATCGTGAAATACATTCAGATCACCAGCATCTTGTGTCGGCCGCCGGTTAGCGTACTACGTGACAGAAGACTGACGTAGCATTAGATTTTGGCGTCCGAGCATCGTGTCTGACATCTGTATCGATGCATCCCTAGTAGAATCTAAGCACATCACTCCCTGTAGTATTGTAATTATTTAAGATGTGAACAAGCAATGGTTTATTTCTCTCTCTCTAACATTGTTACACGGTTACCACAGCAGCGCCGGTTCACTTTTTCTTGACGAACTTCTTGCGAGAGGCGTTCGGATTGGCGCGTCGTCTCCCCCCTCCACACTGAGCCTCCCGTAGGTTTAAATTCGCCGCTCGGCTGTAAAGGTCGTGCTCCGTGAACGGAGATCCGCCGGCGAGGTAGTCCGGGCCGAGCGGGTCCGTCTTCGCCCGTGCCTTTCGAGAGAGGCGCTGCTGAGGGAACCGCTGATCATCCACCACGTGGGGGTTGTTTGAGTGTTTTCCACCTTGTGGTAAAGGCATAGAGTACTGCAGGAAAGACACAGACGAGGACCTTTAGTGGGCGTGTCCTGAATCGATTAAGCGACAGTTAATAGTTGTGATTGGGCGACTGTGTAACTAAGGCTACGGCATATAAATAATGAATTAAACAGTATGTGAAAACACACACACATACACACACACTCCCTGTGCAACCATTTCGTTTTAGTCCCTTAAGCAAAGATTAAATCCGTGAGGCGTTTTCTCAGAGTTCACAAAATGCCCGCTTCCTGTTAACTTCCTCCTCCAAAGCGGTGAACTACAACACGGCGGGGAAATAAAGCACAGCACGTACGTACCCTCTTCCCTTTAGGATTGAGCACTTTGGGGTTGCTGGAGAAGTGCATCTGCATGCTGCCATCCTCGTCGAGCGTCACTGCCACCTTCTTGAGCGTGTTGTTGCCGCAATGTGGACAGAAAGCTTTGTTCATATTTGTCGTAGTCCTGACCAGAGACAAAAATGGCTGTTAAAAACAATAAATCAATCACGCACAGCGTCTTCAAATTAGACTCTGAGCGATTTGAAGAACTGTAAGTGGATAAAATAGACGGGTGGGGGGGACTGATGGATGCCTTCACACAAGGGAAAGTACAAGTCTCAGTTCCTATTCATTTTCTGATTAAGATCGACGAGACCCGAGGACAGGAGAGTGAAAAGAAAAAGACGTGGCCTGTACACACCTGACCGACGGAACTGGTGGAGAATGAGCAAAGGGTGGAGATAAACATGGCACAAGGTAGTAAAGGCTAGAGATACTCAAAGCTCGAGAACACCGACATTAGAAATCAGCGCTGGTACATTACTAAAATCCAACATTTTTAAAGCATGGTCTATGGCTTCCACCAGTTCCAGTTTCGTCCTCACCGCGTTTCCACTGTAAATGACCTCCAACTAGATCATCCTGCCAAGATTATTCTCCACTCACTTGAAGCAGGCGTGGCAGCGGAGGATGTAGTTTCTCGTGTGTCTAATCAGCATGCCGTTGACCGACAGCACGTGCAGGCCGATCTGAATAAGCACGTTCTGCAAGAAACAAAACAACTGATAAATAAATATACACATACATACACACCTCTCTGCAGCAGGACAACAACTTACGCAGACTGTACGCACCTGCATCGCGAAGTCAGCGGTCACACAGCCCACCGTGACGTTTTCTGAAGGACAGAGTTCACCGGCATCCATCTGGATTTGTTTTATGTTACCGGGAGTGATCCAGCCGCCATCGCCGTCCTCTTCACCTTCCCCCTCCTCCGTCTCAGCACTCGGAGACGTCAGATCCGCACGCCGCGCTTTCTCCGGGACGTCCTACGACACCGTTTGGTTTCTTACGTTCGTTTTCAGAAGGCGTTTATTTACTTGGTTTTTTTTTGTTTTTTTTTTTTTGGTCAACGTGTATACGCCTGAACGCAAAAGTTTGCGCACCCTTAAAAACAAAGTGATCCATTTCAAGACAAGAAAAATGAAAGGTGCACAAACTTTTGTTGGGCTTCATAGATCAAAAAAAAAAAAAAAAAAGTTTTCACAAATGAGTCAGATTGTATGCGTATAAGGAAATAAAACAAATAATCAAATAAATAAAATAATACCGGTCGACATTTTCTCTGCTCAAAAGTTAGCATCTCTTTATCTGAATGTGATGCGCTTCATTCAACAGGCATGAAACATCCTGTAAACCCTTTCCAATAACGATCTGTAAAGAGTAATTGGAATTTACAAAACATTCTTGAAATACAGTCTCCTGAAAAGTGGACATTTCTTGTTTTGCAGAGCGTATTTTTTTGGGTTGTCGTCGTCTCCGGGTTGTCCACTAATCGTAGGGTTGGGGGTTCGATTCCCGTGCCGGGTGACTCCACATGCCGAAGTGTCCTTGGGC
>JAOUWY010000054.1:37088630-37105799 GCA_025728095.1 Prietella phreatophila | reverse complement strand
TAAAATTATAGACTGATCATTTCTTTGTTAGTGGGCAAACGTACAAAATCAGCAGGGGAGCAAATACTTTTTTCCCCTCACTCTAAAAAAAAAAAACAAGAAAAAGATCAACAAATGTGAGGAGTGTTTTTTTTTCCCCTTTTATTTCACAATGTTTTTTTTCATGTTGCAATGCTATGTCTTAATGGTATTAATGGTATTATTCAATGGTTGTTGTAATAACAAAGGGATGTTTTCTGAAATGCTCTTCACTGTCCTGAAGGGGGCAGCAGAGTCATAGTGTTAGTATTGATCTGTCTCTTTCAAGTCCTGAGACTTGAAGCTAATTGTGGGCAGTAGTTCAAAATGGAATAATTGTTTTTGTAAAATGCATTGTCGACTGTCACACCACAAATGGAGCTCTGGAGTAGTACGCCATCCAGGTGTCTTTGGCGTAATGGAAATATTCCTGTTCTTCATATTCTGCATACAGCTTTTGGGTGTGGCTTAGTGTGAGCAGGCTGTAAAGAATGTTGGCATTTTGAACACCAATATGCGTGCCTATCCTCAGATAGTTTAGTATGAGCTTAATGTAAGACACTTCAGTGTAAACG
The DNA here is from genome assembly GCA_025728095.1 of Prietella phreatophila. Classification (NCBI taxonomy): domain Eukaryota; kingdom Metazoa; phylum Chordata; class Actinopteri; order Siluriformes; family Ictaluridae; genus Prietella; species Prietella phreatophila. Next base: position 37,105,206 of record JAOUWY010000054.1, on the reverse strand, counting down.
CCTGCTCTGATCATTGTGAAGAGAATCGAGTAGTTTGTCTTTGCTTTGAACCGGTCATATGTCGAGCCTTTGCTTTAGTACACGAACAGTTTCACTTCGTACAAACCTTCAAAATGTGCTCAGCCCTCTTTAACTATTTTTATATATCATTCTCAGATTGTCGATTTTAAATATAGTAAGTAAATATAGTAAGAAAAGTCTGAAGTGTTTTTAGCAATGTACTAAATTTAAGAAAGAAAATGGCGAGGTTTTTAAAAGTATTCATACCCCTTTATAAATGTAAGACTGGATTGGATCTCATGCAACATTTCACATGCCTTACTTAAATTGATGGTTAATGTGTATGTTGGGAATTTGTCATTCAGCTGTTTTCAGTTATTTCTCATGGATAAATAATAGTCCGCCTCTCTGTGAGGTCTATCAGCTTGCTCGAGATCCACAGAACAAAAGTCAATGAAGCACTCAAAACCATATTCTGAAATGTTTGATGTGATGTTCTTGATATTCTACTGAAACATTCCTGGTGTGTGTGTGGTGCTGTGCAGGAAGTGCTCTGGAGAAGTCCCTGGCAGTGAGCCAGGCAGGAGAGCTGTATGAAGAGTGGCTGGAACTGAGGAATGGCTGTCTTTGCTGCTCAGTGAAGTATGACCCTGCTTAACTCGGATCAGTTTAGGAAACTCATCTTGCCAGTGGTGGTCTCTTCCCACTGATCAATGAGTTAAGGGAGGGTTAATAGGTTGTGCTGTAGGTGATGGGCTACAGTTAGTATTTATTGGCCTACAGAGTGCACTTTATATGGAATATGTGTCTGATAATGTGTTCAAGGAGTATAACTACAACCTAGTAGTATCTTATAAACGTCAGCGTAGTGTATATTTTCTCTGTGTTGTTTTTTATTTGCACTCACTCCATGTGCAGGGATAATGGCCTGAAAGCGATTGAAAATCTGATGGAAAAGAAAGGGAAGTTTGACTACATTCTTCTTGAGACGACTGGCCTGGCAGACCCAGGTGATTCATCATCTTTGTTTTCTTTACGCTTACTCAGTCTGTGTCACTCATGCTCAATGTACGTTTGTTTAGTCAATCTTTTACTTTGAAAGTAACTTTAAAGCCACTATAATTCTGAGTGAATTACCAGTGAGGAAAATTTCACTCCCATGAAGAAACTGAGCATCTGCTACAGGTGTCGAACTGGTTCATGTTTAGAAAACTAGAGTCAATGAACTACGGCCAGATGTTTTGCCCTGCTACAGTATTTTCCAGGGACTTGGTTCGGTCTGAAACTATACTTTGACGACCCCTGGGTTAGAGGGGTTTTCTACAAAGGCCATCCATTGCTCTCTGCCATTGCTGCAACATAAACTCTCAACCTTCTGATCACCTGAAACCTGTTCGTCTACCACTAATATAGAAATGTATTATTTTTAAGTGATGGGGTTTTTTTTTTAAATAAAAATATTTTATGATGCGTGAAGACATCACATCAAGTGCAGGCAAACACGTGGGGCTCAGATTATCCTCAACAAATCATAAGTAAAGAAAGTCATCAGATAGTATAGTGCTTTAGTAAAATAGAAATCAATAGGAAAGTCATGTGGGGTGTCACCTCTGCCAAACATACTCCACAAATGATTGACGGGTGTCAGGGACCATCGCTTGTCAGGGTCTGGCAGACAGAGTAACATGTGGCGCTGACGGAGCGTGCTCGGACCCGGGTTTGTCTCATAACTCTGGCTTGTCATTGGCTGAGACAGGCCTGTCACTCTGTAGGGTCTCATGGGATTGATATCCTTCCCTCACCAACAATGTAGTGGTAGCCTGAATGGGTTACGCGTCCAATTTCTTTTAAGAACACCACTTTCATTACCAGCCTATCAAATATTTACAGTGCTTTCTTATTCTACCCTGACGGCCAGACAAAAGTCCATTATGTGAACAAGATTGGCCAACTCTGCTGCATGAATCTGTGAAATCACTCAAACCAGAAAGGCTGAAAAGCATGGAAACAAACAAAACAGATCTTGTAGTGAAAAAACCCCTCAAACCACCCGTGAAATTTGTTAATGCATTTTAAAGCACACAGAGACTTGTTTAAGCTGTTATCTTTAATTATATATTACTTAGAAATTATTTTAGTTTCGTTACACCCCGTGCATTGATATCCTTGTGTCCCAAAGGTTTTTTTTTGTGTGTGTTTTCTTGTTTTCTCTTTGACATTAAAATAAGACTCATCATTGTAATTTCTCTAGTTGTTACAGTAGTTGTTTTTATGTGGTTTTCCACTTTAGGAGCGGTTGCCTCAATGTTCTGGGTTGATGCTGAATTGGGAAGTGATCTTTACCTGGACGGTAAGAGATCGGTTTCTCTCTCTTCATCTCTGTCCTTATCCTCATTCTCGCTAACTGCTTTTATAGAGATGTGCCAGTCCTGTTCTAATTTTTTTTAAGATTACCGGTATGTAAACCAAGATATTTAACATATGCATAAATAGCAATTACACTGTGAAGATCTTTAATGTGTTTAAAACCTACAATGGGATGATCTCTCTGACATCTTTAAATTTAGTAAATTATTTTCCAACGCCAAGTACTATAAATTATAGTAAACTATATAAACTTTATACTGTTTATTATTTATACTTTATAAATGTATTTATATACTATAAATAATAAACTGTCGTGTAATAGAATACACAGTGATGAAACCTAAAGGGAAAATATAATAATAATAATAGTAAAGAGATTAAAAAGTATACAAATATAGAATAAAATAAATTTTATAGAATTCATTCAATGTTTAAATTTTTAATAGAATAATACATATAAAATAATAAATTCAATTAAAACGACACTATAAACACCAAAACAAACATGAGTTTAAAAGCTTTTTACCTGAACTCCTTAATAAAACTGGTATTTTGTTCCACTGGCTTTATCTCATTAGAACAGTAGGAGGCTTCTCCTCTTTGTCTGTATTTTAAAGAGAGGATTTCTAGATGATCTCATCATTTAATCCACATTTCATCACCATTCCTTACATGAATATTTTTAGTTTTTTCTTCTGGCATGCATTTATTACTCTTAAAGATGGAGAGTGAGAAAGGAATCATGTTAATCATGGTAATTTTATTACATTATTGTCCCCTCTGTTTATAAGAGGAGTATGAGCAGGACGTCCAGTATATGTCTATAACATATGTCCTTTAAAATCTCTAAAAATGTATTCTTTCAGGCATTATTACAGTTATTGATGCGAAATACGGATTGCAGGTGAGTGACGCAGTACAATATTTGTATAAAATGTGTAGGCCGAGTTATGTTGCAAATACCCAATAATTCCATTGTAAGATCATTTAGGAGCTGCAAAACTAAGGCAGGGTCGTCTTGTTTTTTTTTTGCCATTTGGTCATGAATGAAGCCATTGTTTGATTGCACCCCAAGGATATATACTCCTTTTTTATATACTACCTTTTTATTATTAATTAATAAATAAATTAATTAGTTTATTTATTTATATAATATTCTTTATTTCTTATATAGCATCCAGTATGGAACCAGTTTCATTGTACTTGTGCAGTGACAGTATGGATTTTCTATTCAGTAAAGCAGTTCCACAAGCTAGTTCGAGTGAGGCCCAGAGGCAGTTCTTTCATCATATCACACCTCTCTTTGTTTTGGAGTTGCGAAGTGTCCATTCTTTTGCGCCCTTCCCCACATGTCGCTTCCTCCACCAGGCATAGGAGAGGGACAGTGATGGTGACACCTGGATAATAGGGCGCCATTTGAAGGGTGTCGGAGCCAGCAGGTCGTCCCCGTTTACGCTCCTGCTGGCACCTCGGCCCATTCGTCCCCTCTGGGGAGCTGGGGAGAGGGAGGGGATGATAGAAACTAAAGGAATTGTGGGAATCATTCTAATGGGCCTGTCACCTTTGTGCCCACTCCCACGCCAAGACCTGATGTGTTCATCAGATGTGGTTGTGTATGTGTGTGGTGAAATGGAGCTTTAATGAGAGTTGATTTTTAGCCCTGCCCTCCTCACAGCTTCCTGGCGTGGACATGTTCAGATTTGATTTCTTTGCTGACAATGAGAATGATTGCCAGGCTCTGGGGTTGGTGTGGACAGGTGTGATGGCTCTTATAGATTTAACATGGCCAGTGAAAAATCTCACATCCTGCCACACATCCTGCCAACTCAAGTGAAAAGCAAAAACAGATTATCTTTTCAATAAGCAAGTTTGGTGTTTAGTTTGGTGATTGAACCTGCATGTCATTTCCTTTTCATTTCACAGCTGTCACTTTATTTCTTGTGATGAGTAGCACATTTGTTAGAGGTTTTTTGTATGTATGTTCTCATCAACCCATTAGAGTTGCTGGACAAACTCTAATATTTTTGTTGTTGGCTACAGATTAAAATACACAGATTTCTATTGTGTAAATACAGATTGTGACAAATTAATGGGAAAATCCATGACTCTGTTTTGCTGTGGAGGCATTTATTTATTTTGGCTGCATGAGGGAAGAGTCACTGCCAATCAATACAAGTTCTTCTGACTGATCACCTTCCTCCTTTACAATAAATATTTCTCTCGTGATGAACGTGGTCTCTTCTATAATGATAATCACTGCATCCACATTACACCAGTGATTACTGAATGGTTTCATGAGTATAAAAACAATGTGAATCATGTGCTATGGCCTTCACCAGCTCCCAGCCCAGCTGATCAAAACAGTCATGAGGCCTATATACTTTAGAATCATTATTTGTTCTGATTATTTGTTTGCTGTTTGTTTTATAGCATCTGACTGCAGAGAAACCAGGAGGCTTGATAAATGAAGCTGTAAGGTAAACAAACACTTCCCTGATTAGAATCGTGCGTAATAATGTTGACTTCTCACTTCAGAAGGAAAAGTTTTTCTGTTGCTTTTTTATTATTATTATTATTTATTTTTTTATTTTTTAAACAGACTTTATTGAAATTCAGTGCATTATTTTTCAGCCATTTTTTAAGGGGGCGGGAATGAAGCTTATATACGTGTGTGTGTGTGTGTGTGTTTTGTTTAACACGTGCAAGGTAAAATACAATTCAGTACAATTTTGATGCCTGATAAAATCCAGTAATTCCCATGAATAAATATTTTTACTGCAACAAAAAAAGTTCTTAATATTAGCATTAATAGTTTTTAATTCACAGTCTAAAAGCCGTAATATTGCGTTTGTCATATTTCATACTAGACCATTGACACAGTTAAACAAAAATGACTCCCTTTGTTTCTTCATTAAAAATACCAACAAAATAAGTTTAGCATAGGTCAATTCTATATCCAATTTCACTTAGGTTTTCCTGATATATTTACAGATCTTTGTATTCTAAAAGTAAGTTCTGAATGATCCCATTTGCATTACAGATTAGCACTGAGGTTTTGTTTTTTGGGTTTTTTTTGTTTTTTAACAAAGTTACGGCCAAACAACTCCAGTATACTGGCAAAACTTTTTCCCCATGACTTGCATTTATGTTTGAAGAGGAATGGATTGTTTAACCTGGAAAGGTATTGTCAGTGATTACCGGATTAAAACATCTGATGTCACCAGTACAGATTGACTGAATGTAAATTTTCTCAGTCTAAAAAGTAATCTTCTGTATATAGCTAAACATATAGCTCTTGTAATAATAGTCCAGAATAAGTTAATTAAAACAACAAAAGCTGCTAGCGGTGCTATAGAATTCTTAATTTTCTTTAACAGCAGCTCTGACAATAGTTCTGGCTGAAAGGCAGTCAAAAGTTTATTAATGTGCTCCTTCTAATACTTTATTGTTTCTGTAGTAACATATCATTCACACATTTACTCACATATAATTAATAGTTGATATGGTGACATACATGTACATTCCACAATATTAAATGTAACTGTAAACAGATGGGGGGGGGGGGGTAGAGGGTATAGGGGTTACTAAATCCTCTGGCTGGTACAGGTATTAATATTGATTGGGGCTAATTTCTGAAGCTTGCCATGGCAGGAGGATTTGTCCTTCTGTATAGTTTTTTTTATTGTTAAACAACAATCAATTCCCTGCGTGATGGTTTCATCCTTGTGCACGCTTTTCTATTTGGTCTTTATGATTTTAGGATTAGGACCGTTCCAGAAGCACTACTACTACTCATGTATCTAGACAGATATTCGCAGGAAGTGTGTGTATGCTCTTGATTGATATCTATGTGGCGTGGTCCATGTGAGCGCTCATCTTTGCTATTGTGATGTTGTACGTTTGCCTGCAAAGCCACTTTACCTAGGATTGGATTGCGCTTTAGTCGGCTAACACATCCGCAGCACGGTGCTAGAATCCTGCTCTGGCTTCCAGTAAGTTGCTTAGCATTTAAACTATTGATTTTCCTATAAGCACTTTAACCCTCTCCAGCAGCCAGGATCAGAAAGAGCTCAATATAACCCCCAGAATCTCAGCACAATCTGAAGTTTTACTGCAGGGTTGAGCAATTACCCCTACGTGTCTATGGGTACACACACGCACACGAGGACACCGATTAATAAGGTTACCCACAACCTTCTACAACAGTGCACGTGTTAACTTTCACGTTAAAACCAGATGTCATATAACTTGCCCAAAAAAGCATGTTTCAGTGTACGTTCTTAGAAAAGTTCTTCAGTTGTCCCCTCGAGGGAACCCTTAAAGGTTCTATGCAGAACCCCAGACTGATTCTCTATCAATGTTGAACTCCTTTTAGGATGCTAAAAAACCTTTAATTAACCAAAGATCTATTTAAAGAACTTTTAAAAAAACAAAAACATAACCTCTTCTAAAAGTGTGCTAATTTCTGAGTACAGGTTCTAGATATTACAAAGAAATTGGTTGCCAATAACTTGGAGTATGTACCGCACACAGGGTATATTTGGATAATGAAGGGTTCTACACTTTGTTCTATGGTTCCACATAAAACCTTTAATGAAACCTCTGGAGGACAAGCTAAGTACTTTACATATTCTACATTTTTGAAGATGAAACTGTTTACGGTGTTTGCTAACTGGAAATGTCTTGAAGATGGCAGAGGTAAAGGAACCGACAGGCAGAGATATTACGTGAAAAGATTTCAGTGATTCCAAGAAACGTTCCTCATGTAATATTCAGCTTTTGGTGACGCAGCTTTTGCAAAGAGCTATTGATTTGTTTTGTCTCCTTGCCTATCGGTATTCTCTCGGTTATAAGAAGATCCATGATTTTACTCATCAGCTTTTGTTTAAATGACCTTTATTTTGTGTATGCCAAGATTAAGATGGGTAATGTGTCTATAGCGGCTCTCGTGTAAACTTTATTTTTATGGTAATACGAAAAAGGAGTTACTCAAACCCCGTCTGCATCTCTGTTTCTCTCTGTATAGGTCTGGCTGGGATGAGAATGTCCAGTAACTGGGAGGATGGAGTGCTGTGACTCTGTCTCAGATGATGGACCCTCTGGCCCTTGTATAAACCAGCCTCCAGGGAACTGCAGCACCATCTTCCATGCTACTCCTCCTACAGAGAGAAAACACCTCTCATCTGAACTCAGCCAGCCCACCTAACCAGGGTGACCCAGAGTGGAGGAAAGAAGTGAAAGGGCAAAGCAAGGAAGATCTGAGGGCTTTTGGAGATGGATATGAAGAGGAAGAGGGGATTGATAAAAAACAGGTTGATGATTGTGCTGTGGGTGACTTTTTAGAGCGAAGAGGAGACCTAAAAGAAGGGCATGAAAAGGGGGGTGATGAAGCTGATGAGGTAGAATGTCGGATCATCTACCAGGCTGATGGTTCTGCTTACATCCTGGAGAGCCAAAGTAAGCTGCCATGCAAAGTGGTTGAATCCTCATCTCGTCCACCTTTTGTTAACGCGTGCCATTTCTCTTCGTCCCAAAGCTCTAACTTGAACAGCTTCCATGTCTTCCACCCTAAGAACTGGCGCCATCTGACTGGTGATATTCTTGCTTTGCTGACCTGCCAATCCAAAGATAGAGCTCCTGCCAGAACGGGTTCTTCTGAAGCTGAGCTGGCACTGCTTGGCAAAGAACAACCTGTCATGGTGTGCTTTTTGTGTCGCCTGTCGTTCAGTTGCAGGCATGCTTTTAGAGGTCATGTTTCCCAGAACCACAGTATCATGCTTACCAGAGAGGAACAGCAATTACTCTCGCTCGAGCACACCTCCGCCATCTTGCAGCCTGTAGGCCCCAATAACCACCCACTCCTAAGCTTCCTAGAACCAAAAACTAGCAATGTGCCAACCAAATTAACAACCACAGCTTTAGGGCCCAACGTGGTGGCCATGCTAAGACAGGAGGACAGGGATCACCTCCAGATCTCTGAGCCAGGACTCCCTCTTCAGCCCTCTCTACCCGGAGTCCCCCTTCCTACCTCAGTGTTGAGCCCTGCCAAAGACCCTTCAACCCTGGGCAGAGAGGGGCCACAGAGGAGCAGCGATGATGGTGGACGTAGCAGAGAAGGAGAGGCGAGGTTGAGTTCAGAGGTAGTTTCCGCTGCGGAGGATGGTGCCGGCAGTATTGGCAGCAGTGGTAGACAAGGGCACATTACTGAACCGGCTCTTTCAAACCAAAGCAATCCCAAATCTCCCACCTCCGTCACAGCAGCAACCAGCTTTATGAACACCAAATCTCTCACAGACTCTGAGTTAGAGTGTGGAACAAGCTTTAACTGCCACGGCCCTGCTCCGGAAACATCTACTGTGCAAACCTCGTCCACGGTCACTACTCCAAAGGAATTTTCCAACCAAGAGAGTGCGATGGAAATCGAACCAAATAACCTGTCGGAGAAGGGCAGTGCCATGGCAAAAGAACCAAATGGCATGCTGTGCAATGACACCATGCCAGATGTCACTAACTCTGACCTACCTAGTAACCATAGCAATTCTCAGTCGCCCACGGCCACCCCTCCTCTGACCCAGAATACCAAATCTCAGCTTGAGGATGGACAGGTGGATGTTGGGTGTAGGGGAAGTTTGTTAGCTGTGGGTGAGCAAGATTTTGTTGTTGGGCAGGAAACTGTCCAGGGATCTTTGTACTCTTTTGGGGGCCAAGTAAACATGGCACACTCGCGCAACTCCTGCAAAACTCTGAAGTGCCCCAAATGCAACTGGCACTACAAGTACCAGCAGACCCTCGAGGCTCATATGAAAGAGAAACACCCCGACTCTGAGGATGGACAGTGTCCATATTGTGCCAGTGGGCAGAACCACCCACGCCTGGCTAGAGGCGAGACTTACACCTGTGGGTACAAGCCTTTTCGTTGCCAGGTGTGTCAGTATTCCACTACCACCAAAGGCAACCTCAGCATCCACATGCAGTCAGATAAAAACCTCAACAATATGCAGAATTTGCAGTCGCAGACACGTCCAGACACTCCAACAGTCCAGCCTAGCCCCCTGTCTCACACGCACTCCACTCAGACCCCCTCCCCATCTCCTTCTAAAGTACAGGGACGCGCATCATGGCGGTGTGAAGTATGTGACTACGAAACCAATGTAGCACGGAACCTTCGCATACACATGACCAGCGAGAAGCACACACACAACATGCTTCTTTTGCAGCAGAATCTGGCCCATATGCAGAGCCAGCACCGGCAAAATGCTGCCGAGCTCTACCCCTACTGCCAGCCCCGGACCAGGCTTCCTGACCCCACCGGTGTGATCCAGCCAGGTGGAGAATACGTGCAGGAGGCTCCCCGGAAGCCAGTAGATGAAGACCCTCCAGAGGCACTTTTTGAATGTGCATTGTGTGGTAATTTTTCCTCAGACAGCTTGGTTGCTCTTAGTCAACACCTGGCCATGCAACGCTCACTTCCTGATGCTGATTGGAGAGGCACAACCGGTGACGCCCACCTTTGTCGGCTATGCCATTATGCCACACCTCTGAGGGCCAACTTCCAGTTGCACTGCCAAACAGACAAGCATCTGCAACGCTACCAGCTAGCAGCACACCTTCAAGAAGCCAGCAGACGCCATGGAAACCCAGAGGAAGAGGAGGAGTGGATGCTCAGGTGTGTTGCTGCTGGTGTCCAGGTGCAACTAAGGTGCAACGCATGCAGTTACGAGGCCAATAGCATGGAGAAGCTGAAACTACACACAATGAACTCGAGACACAAGGCCAGCTTGAGACTTTACAAGGTAAATTCTTCTCCAGTTCTTCTCAAAATTTGCTTTTGAGCTATGACTGTCCAACACCTTAAAGGGTTCTTTGGCTTGCAGCTCTTGGGGAATCTTTAAAGGTTATGTGTAGAACCCTACAGCAAAAGGAATACCTTTCGCAAATTTATTCAAGTAGAACCTTGTTTAGGATTTTGAAAGCTTGAACCATTAACTATCCAAACAACCTTTGAGGGTCGGATCTTCTTTCAAACACTCTACTGATGAACAATTCAATTGGAAATTTTCTTCTTCCAGGAAGTAAATGCTTCATGATGAGCTAACTGGTTCTAGAAAGTTGCTGATCGTTTCTCCACTCTTGACCAACATATGCAGATTTTCATCACTATATTATACTAAATCATGTTTTAATGTTATTGTTCCTATAGTGAGAGAGAATTTACAGGATACACCACGTAACCTAAGACTAATAATAAAGTGATTTAAAAAAAAAAGGTTATTTAAGAAAGAAAACATCTCATTGTTGATAAATATGGTGAGGTTTTCCATTTTCTGCCATGGACACAAGACTGTCTTCAAGAGCAGAGGTCTTGGTGCATTCCTGTTTCTTGTTAACATGATAAGCTGTGTTTATTATTATTTTTGTCTTATTAACTTGAGGAGAGAGAGAGAAAAAGGATATCTAGTGAGGGAATAACTTTGCAGCTGCTATAACATAAGCGAAAGCAGATAATAATTGAAATTGCGGACGTTCCTCAACGATAAACAGAGAATTGCCACATGTTCATTAATTAACGAAATGAATAGTCGACAAATCGAAACAAACTCTTTGGGACATGCCATTCTAGGAGAATTATCCATTTTGAGATGTTCACGTTGGGCTGCATCACACCATCAGCTATGCCATCGGTTGTTTTGCTTCTTTACTTAGTGCTGCAGCTTTTGTGCTCCGAAACAAGAGTTATCAACTGCTAAGTTGTTCTCAGATTGACAGCGATGTATCACATGAACACATGTCCATATTTAACTGGTAGATTATGGTTTCGCTGCAGTGTAGTCCGTCACTTTGGAGGCCAAATATGTCGACCATCAGCTGTGGCTCGGCTGCACACCAGACGGCGTTTTACGTGCATTTCTCACTCCTATCATCCAGCTCCAACCTGCACACATCCACACGCTCTACAATCTAATCTTTCTTTTAAACATGTATACTGGAATTTTGCCTTTTATTAACATGTTGTAGGTAAAGTTAAGACCTTTCTCATTCATGGGAATGCTGGGACAGGCTAAGCAAGCTGAGGATGGAATTACGATTTTGCCCTCAGGCTTCTGTGGTCTGTTTAGTAATGGAGATTGATGGTGTGTTATTTTTTCCCTCTTGCTAATGTGACCCATTAGCCCAGCACATATCCAATGAGTTTAGCGTTTAGTAGTAAAGCAAGCAAACCAGTCTTGCGCTCGGTGTGTGTGTGTGAGATTGTGTTTTAAAGAACTTACTGTTTGTCGCAGCCCACAGAAAACATTATAATGTTTGGATTATTGGATTTTATGTAGGGAAACAAAATATGTTGGTAAGACGTCTAGCTACTGTGGTTCAGAACACCCTGATGGGTTTTCATCTTCCTCTCAATTGCAATGCACATGAGGTCTCCTTTTGAACGATTTTAACGTGAGCTCTGGGAAGTAAAAAGAGAAAAACTTGATGAGATGATGATTTGTTCTTGCTGAGTGCTGTTTTTTTTGTAGGTTTCCGATCATTTTAATGCATTACACTCAAATTTGACGTAGGACGCTGGCAGATTAACACGCCTCAGGCCTCTGTTTTTAAGCAGAAATAAGGCAGAAAAATAGTGTACAATCCTAGACTGTTCTTTATGATTTGTGTTTTTTTTTTTTTTGTTGTTGTTTTTGTTTGTTTATAGCTATATAACAAGTAACCATGTTTATATGTCCTGTATACATCACTGCCTCTGCGTAGATGGTCCATTGTATGATTCAAGTATATAAAGAGAGTAAATCTTTGAGTCTATTAATGCAGTTTTTCTTGTTGGTAAAAATCTGAATGAAACGCACAGGCACCTGACTAGCACATCTCTCGTCTTTTCTTTTTTGCGCAGTACCTGCAGCAGTTTGAGGGAGCCGTGTCTGACGGCGGCTCTCTGCACTGTGCGCTGTGCGATTACTCCACCCAAAACAGCCTCAGTCTAGTGCAGCACGCCAATTCGTTGAGCCACCAGAGAGGGGAGGGACTTCTGCGACTGCAACGAATCCAGAACGGCCTCCAGGATGAAGAGGAGGAGCTCGGTGCCATCTTTGAGATCAGAAAGAATCACGCTAAAGATACCGGTGAGAGTGGGACGTGTAGACTTTTGGAACGGTTCCTCAGTTCAGTTTTTGAAATCGTGTGAAATGTGTCGAATATTCAGGCAAGGGGTCTGTGAAACAGGAAAAAATTCATCGTTTTTCAGTAAGAATTCAGGAAATTGCTCATTACATCCTGCATATTTAGTTGAAAAGAGTAAAGAGAGGTGTTTCAGGGTGATCATGGGACATGCTTTGTCTTTTATTTACTATACTACACATTTTGTTAGTTGCTCTGTCAAAGACGATCTGCCAAATACAATAGAAGATGTATACGTAGTATATAAAAGTGGAAATGTTCCAATATTCTGGTTATGCAAATATTCTTTCAGTGTTCGATCACATATTTCCTTAATTAATGCCAATTTTCATGATCCCTAAGCATCTTCACATTTTTCATCTGCACTAAAGCTTGCATTTGTCAGCAACTACAGATTTTAAAATCCAATTTCTGTAGTTGCACAAAGCTACAGAGACGGCCGAGGAATTTGTCTTCAAACATTAATTTTAACTTCATGCTTTCGCAATTAAGTGGCACATAAATAACACGGCACAGATGGACAATCTGCATGCCTGTCAAATCCACAGCCGAGCGTGTCTGCTGTAATGCAGTACAGATACTGTACCAGAGTTAGTCTTGGGAATATTTGACCTGACGTGAGCTTATAATGAAATGTCAGACATTGTAGACTAATAATAATAAAGGTATAGAAGATGTTATAAATGCATTTATAATGCATCATGAATGTAGGATTCATAAGACGTATTGGCAAAATTCTGTCCTACAATAAAATTTCTGCAGTTTGTGGTATTTCAATTCAAAGGTGTTTATTTCCATAAATTATGTTTTTTTTTTGCCATACAAAATGTTTAAATTGGAGCTCTATAGACCAGCCCTGGTTGATCCCCGGTGTTGTGGTGCTGCTCTAAAAGATGGCAGAATGGCGGAGGGGGAGGGGCCGAGAGACAAACCGCAAAGCCGGACGTAAAGAGAACAAGAGAGCGTGTGGTTATTTACTGCGAGGTAATTGACAGGCGCGTGTGGTAGTCAATTAGCATTTGGTTCAAACCCCAAATCGGTTCGGCTAATGGCTTAAACGAAAGCTCAATCCCAGCATTCAGACAGAAGGAGAGAGAAAGAGGGAGTGAATGGGAGGGAGAGATTTTTGTCGAGAATGGCAGGAATTGATCTTGTTAATTCATCTGCCAATAATCAGACTTGTTACATCCTCACTGCCCAGAAGGAGGCCTTACCAGGGGCGGTGTCCAGTCAATGCAGCCGATAAAGGCCTCACCTACTAATGAGCAATAAGTTCATTAATGCTATCTAATTAATCTCTGCCGGGAAAAAGGAGGAGAACGCGCACCGGAGAGAGTCACTCATGGCATAATGCTCGATGAAGCCAACATGGTGAGGTTTGTTTCGATTTGCGCGTCCTTAATTAGGTTAACTTCTTGATTTGTTCTTTAAGGAGAAGCTTCCTGTAATGTTCGCCTGAGATGCATGAGAGATGCCTGAAAATGGTTCGGTAGGAGAGAATAAATCTCATCATTCTGCAGTTTATCGCAAATCAGTAAGCACTTTGTTCTGGTTAGGGTCACGCTGGAATCCGAAGCCTTTCGACCAGAAAATAGTGCTTGTTCTATGATGGATCATGTGGATATACTGTATGTGATTCATCGAAACCTTCACGATAGTAGTCACGTTAGATGGCTGTGGGAGGTAAAATCGCTACATGGTGATTTGTTCAGTGATTTGTTCGAGGGCTCATTTGCATATTACAGCCTTCTGTGATGCCAGTAATTGAAACGCCAACACGCAGTAACCATTAACAAATAAAAGCCCTAATGGCAGCTTTAGTTCTTGCCAAACAAATCCTCAAAGGGATCTGACACATGTTCCCAGAGCATCGGAATTTATTTTTTGTTTTTTCCCCCCCGATCAAAATGCATTTAAAAAAAAAAAAAAAACCCACAGCATTGCGATGACACAAAACCTTTGGCTTGCGTTTCCGTGTGACTCGGGTGTGTAACGTGAAAGCTGTGATAAGTGACTGGCCTTGCTGAGTCTCTTAGCGACGCTGCGACTGGATAAACTGCGCTGGAGTGGATCACTGTGCCTCAATGGCTTGCTATCGATCTCAGTAAGAACACCAGGGCATTTCCTAATTTGAAATCAATAACGGATCGATGGTGCAGAGCATTTGTATACCGATCCCCGAGCCGAGCAGGAAGTGCTGATGAGGTGTGTGTGCTGCCTGTGCGTGTGGAGTGTGTTAGCACGTGTGAGTGCATTTTATCACTTCATTATTGGCCAGGCTGACCTCAACGCCCCGATGCGGATTCGTTTTCTCTCTGATTTCTTTCTTTCGTTTGCGCGGAATGGAAACGAGCCAAGAGAACCGCACGGCTTTGATTGTAGAAGTTTAATCAGTCTGGACGTTTGTTTTTATAGCCGGAGAAATTAGATCTCTTCTGTTGCTGGGTTGTTTTCTTTTTTTCAGTGGAGGAAAATTGCTTTGCAAATTCTCTGCTAATGATCTAAATGGTGGAAATATGAAACATGCATTGTGCTAAGTGATGATAGCTGCACATCATTATCACCGACTTGGAAAGAAATCACTGTCACTTGCTTTGTATTTCGTGAGAATAGATATTACAGTCTTAACAGGCGTGTATTAACTGCTATTAACGACTAATTCTCTCGAGTGCTTCCCATTTTGTAGAAATTCAACATATGCCCTTCTTTTTTTTTTTTTTGTGGCACATCTTTACTTGTATTTCTCTTAATCGTGCATCTCTTATCACCCGTTTTAACTACACATGAATGCACTTGCGCTTTCAGTCATTGTTCTTTTGTTAAATTGTAAAATGTTCAACTGAAAGAATCCGCCAAGAAACCAAACAGAAAAACGGGCGTATTTGCGAGCGAGAGCGAGTGTGTGACGTGTCCATTCATAAGTAGAGCGGATTTGACTCTTTCAGATTATGTGTCCTGTGTTTATGGCTGTGTAGGTCTGATAGGAAATCAATAGCACGGCTGTCAGGATAATTGGTGTTCAGCTGGCCTCTCCCTCGGTCGGTCTTTCTCTTTGTCATAATCAGGCTCTCTGAGAACTGCAAGCGGATCCCTCAGCCGTGCTTTGATTGGTCTGTTATGACAGCCCTCATGGCTTTTTGTCTCCTCTGGCTTTGGCCTGACTCTAATCCTCAAACACCTACCCAAATCAGCTCTTCTCCTCGCCACCCCTCCCCCACGCCCGTGAACAATCACTGCGCTAAAGAAGCAGAAAGCCAGAAAAAGCAGACGAGAAGGGGACGACGGAGGGAGGGAGGGAGCGAGGGCTGTGGGGAGGACGGAGTGAAGGGAGTGGAGTGCATGTCCTGAGGCACTGTGTCTTGTCCTCTTTTCGACACTGCAAAAAAGAACAACGGCGTATCTTTCTGTCCTCTTTTGTGAAGGTTTGTCTTTCAGCTGCTGCGAAGGAAGCAGAATAAAGCTAAACGTAGTGGCGCGGTTGTGAACAATCCGTGTATGCTTTTCGAAAAGCTGCTAAGCCTGTTCTGGCATTTTCAAACGATTTTAAGTTCTTCCAATTTGGAGTGAAGTGCACTCCGAGTGAGTGACCCTCGTGCAGCATTATCTCCCTCCTGTGACTTTTAAACCCCTTGGGTCACATGAAGCTGCTGACATCATGGCAACAGAGCTTCTGCTTTTCTTTTGCCTCATCTTTCTTTATGTCTCTCATCTCGTCTCTTTTTGCTTTAGAATGGCACCTGCAAAGCAGTCGCTGGTCTACATAATTTGCTGTGTGTGTGTGTTGAGGCTAGTGAGCACCCTGAAAGTGTAGACTGACCCCTATAGGTTAGAATGTGATCTCACAACCAAAAACACAAAGACAAAGAAAGTCTGAGATACTTTTGGGGAACAAAACAACAACAAAAAAGATGACCTTAATTTTTTGTTTGTTTTTTTTTTTTTACAAAAAAAAAATAAATAAAACCCCAAAACACTCATGCTGACTAGGGTAACAAATACACTGTGAAGTTATATTGTGGTCAACATTAATCCCCCC
>JAOUWY010000054.1:37071700-37086579 GCA_025728095.1 Prietella phreatophila | reverse complement strand
GATAGGGTAATGAAAATAATTGAGCTTCATTAGTCCTGATCCAGTGCTAGGTGGTTCTTGTTACAAACTGTGCTTCCCAATTATGTGCTTTAAATTAAATGTGACCTTGAGAAGGTATCTGTGCTCTAATGAAGCATCGTCCTGAAATGTTGGGCTTTGTGATGATAATGGCAGCCATTTTGTTTTGTCGTACGCCTCTCTAGCTCTCGGGCCTGAATTTCCCTCTGCCTCCTAGATGCATCGATTTCCACGTTTTAAAGCCGAGGGGGTAAATGATAGGCCTATTTGGAAGGGAGATGTCTAAAGACAATGTTATATACTAGGAAGGGCATCCTTTTACACTTAACCTGTGAACTCTGTTACTGTTACTCTGTGAACTCGATGTCTAATTGAAGGGTTTTTTTTTATTAATTAATTTTTTTCACAGCACATTCAAAAACTGGTCCAAATGGGTGCCAAAAAAATGGGGGTTAGAGTTCAATTTCAACTAACTTGAGAGACTAAAATAGTGATGGTTATGACCGTAAAAACAACTGTTCTCATTAGTGTGTGCTGTGTTCCACTCGTAATTGTTCCAAGGCCAAATTTTCTCCAATCGTTAAAAAAAAACAACCCCAATACAGTTCTGCTAGCACCCTTGCGTACCACTATAACATTTTGTCCACCTGACCGTGCAATACGGCAAGAAACTATTTCAGTGGTACGGTACTTTGTCTGTTAACCATTCATACCGTGAAAACATTCAAAACGCACAAGCCAGTGGTGAAATTTAGGGAGAAAATTATTACTACGCTTTTGTACAAGAATGCTCTTGGAAAACAAACCAAAAGATCAAATCCTCCACTCCCGTTATTTTCGCGAATGACTCTTGCATTTACAATCTTTTGCATTGCCATTATTTATCATGTTGTAACTTATATAGTTTACTGTTATAGCTTACCCCCCCACCCCCTTAAAAAAGTCTTTTAACTAGCATGGTTAGCCAAAAATAGATAATCGTTTGATGTAATTCTAATCAGTAAGCGACATGTTCTTCTGTGCATTTGAGACTCGTCACGTATGATGAAGTTTCTAAGAGTCCTAGCATTTTAATTAAATAATAAGAGATGTACCCAGCAGACTAAGCAGCACTTTCCAGATTGTCTGTTGTAGTCAACGTAATGAGAAGGTTGTCTGACACAATGGCTAAAGATTTTAAAGATTTTAGGTAGAAAAGCTGTCTATGATTCGACCTTGGGTACATCCCAAATCCTATTCCATCATTCTCAATAGCGAACAACTACATGAAATGAACATTGTAGTGTGGTATTCTGACATACTAATTAGTCTAAGATGATGCTTTATAGCTTGCTGCAATGGATTTCATCATGGCACAGCAGTTTTCAGTAGTATTATGTCTTTGCTTGGTACACTTGCTACCCAGGAAAAGCAGAGTAAGCAATTCTTATTCTATGGGTGATGAAAATAATCGTCACGTTTTTTGTTACTGTACCACACAGCTCGGTAGATAAGGTCCAGCTGGCGGCAGTCTTTAACAGATGCTTAAAAAAATAGTATTGAATGTTATTACGTTATTAGGTGATCGTGCACAGTGCAGTCTTAATGGATAGATGTTCGCCTGTTTTTCCTGAAGAAGTAGTCGCATAATTACATGGTATAAATCACAGGTAACGCTGAAATTACTTTAATGTCTGGCAAGCATTTACTCCCCCCATCTTTTTTAGGTGATCGCTTCAGATGTGCTGCCTGAGAGGATGTTTCTCCCAGTGCCAGATTCCAGCTGCAATGGAATAAAAAGACCTGATACTGGTAAGAGTCCAGTCTCCACTGGTAATTAAGTCTCACTATGAGAGTGCGGTGGAATTTAACAGCAATTTAACAGGAATTTATAGGGTGGCTCTGGTGCAGGTGGTAGAGCGGGTTGTCCACTAATCATAGGGTTGGCGGTTCGATTCCCGGTCCGCGTGTCTCCACATGCCGAAGTGTCTTGGGAAAGAAAGACACTGAAGTCCAAGTTGTTCCCGATGGCAAGTTAGTGCCTTGCATGGCAGCTCTGCTACCATTGGTGTATGTGAATGGGTGAATGAGAGACACAGTGTAAAGCGCTATACAAGTGTGCCATTTACCATTTAACAGCAAAAAGATATTGAACAGCACGTGTACACTGTTGTGTGCAGTTCCTGGAATTCATATTTTATCCTTAAATGTTCGTGGCTGGGCATAACTGAAATGGAAAGCATCTGAGTCTATAAGTATACAATGTTTTTTCTTGTAACATGCTTAAAAAAAAATCAGATGTAAGCATGAAACGAAAGTGCAGAGTTCGAGGAATTTGTTTAGACAAAATGTGCAATGTCTGTAAACTTGAGAATTCGTTCGACCATCAAGAGTATAACGGTAAAATTTAACTGAGCCACATCTGCTCTCAAGGTGCTTATTCTAAGATAAACAAGTAGAACTTTTTAAATGTTTTTTAAAAATGTGTGTGTATATATTTGTTTATTAGAACAAGTTGAAGACGAAGAAGAAAGAGTTACCACATGTCGACCAGAGATGGCAAAAGCACTAAAGCAGCCCTTAGAAGATGCAGAATCCACAAAGGAAAACACTGCTGCTTTCCCTTGCTGGCTGAAAGGCTGTAACAAAGTCCTGACATCATCTAGTGCCCTCCAAACGCACGTCAACCACTTCCACAGCCAGAGGCTTCAGATGCCAGTTTCTGATCGCCATGTCTACAAATACCGGTGCAGTCAGTGTAGCCTTGCCTTTAAAACGGCTGAAAAGTTGCAACAGCATTCTCAGTACCATGCCATCAGGGCTGCCACTATGTGCTGCCTTTGCCAGCGCAGCTTTCGAACAATACAGGCCCTGCAGAAGCACTTGGAGACTAGTCATCTTGAGCTAAGTGAGATCCAGCTGCAGCAACTCTGTGGCAGTCTGTTAATGACCGAAGACCTCTTAGCATCTGAAGACCAAGGACTTGATGAAGAGCAGGGAACCTTTGAGGAGGAAAAGGTGAAAGAAGATGAAGAAAGTGACCTGGATGAGAAAGTAAGCCCACCTGAGAGCGTATTCAGTTTAGCTCGAGAAGACGCTGAGCTCAATCCAAAGTCTTCAGTTGTGCCTCAGAGAAAAGGGCCGAACCTCTCTACAGAGAAGTTCCTGGATCCGTCAAGACCCTTCAAATGCACCGTGTGCAAGGAATCTTTCACGCAAAAGAACATTCTCTTGGTGCACTATAACTCCGTGTCACACTTGCACAAAGTGAAGCGTTCGGTGCAGGATTCTTCGGCTGTCTTGCCAGAGTCGGTCAGCAGCAGTGCTGACCACAAACCCTTCAAATGTAGCATTTGCAATGTAGCGTACAGTCAGAGCTCCACCTTAGAGATTCACATGCGATCTGTACTACACCAAACCAAAGCCCGTGCAGCCAAACTCGATTCCTCTGCAGCTAGCTCGACTTCTGTTAACCCTTTGCTTCGTAAAGTAGTTTCAGATAACGCAACCGCCAGCTCCCCTACAGTTTTGAAGCCTACAAATGCTATGAACAACACAAGTACTACTACTTCAGCAGCTCTTGACCAGACTCCATTAAAGCACCAGCAAAACAACGAACACGGTCTTGTATCAACGATCAGCATTTCGTCACATTCTGAGGAGAGTAAAAAGAAACCAGTGGTAGATGTCATGTCAACAACAAATCAGCATAAATTACAACAGCAGCAGCAATTACAGCAGCAACAGTTAGCACAGGCTCAAGCACAGATCCAGCAGGAGCTACAAAAGAAAGCAGTTCTTCAGTCCCATTTGTTCAATCCAGCACTTCTTCACCATTTCCCCATCACAACAGATACTCTACTTCCACTGCAGCAGCAACAGCAGCTGCTGCTTCCATTTCTCATCCCAGGAGGGGAGTTTCAGATTAGCCCTGAGCTAAACCTAAAAGGTTCAGAGTTAAACCTCAGCAAAGCAAAGCCTGTAGCACCTGAAAATCGTTCTGAGCCATCCCAGCAGGATAGCCTTATCTCTTCATGTAAACAGCCTCTGAATGGAGTTTCAGCTAGTACTTCTCACCAGTCTGTGTGTCTGACTCCTGAGGACAATGTTCCTGTTCCTCAACAAGTTGGTGGACAGCGACTGGCCTCTGATTCTCAAATTCACAAAGGTGTAGATGGAAACAGTAATAAAGAAACGAAGGAGTTGCATAAACCCACCTCAAACAATATTGGTGATTTTAAAGCACAAGATGAGGTTGAGGATGAGGATAGTGGAGAATTTTTCATCGATTTAATTCCACCAAGGGTAGCTCATGATGCACCTGGAAATGTTTCAAAAGCTTTGCTGGAGAACATAGGGTTTGAGTTGGTCATGCAATTTAATGAAAATAAGCAGCAGTATCAGAGAACTCCGACCGAGGCTGTGCCAAATGGACAGACAAAGTTCAACACCAAAGAGGTGCATAATTCAGATTCTGTTGGGAAGCTTGAGTGTGAATCCTGTGGGAAGCTTTTTTCAAATGCATTGATCCTAAAGAGCCATAAAGAGCATGTTCACCGATCTGTTTTGCCAATACAGTCAGTAGAGAAATTTGCCAAAGACTACAGAGAACAGTATGACAAGCTTTTTCCTTTTACTCCTTCAACTCCTGATGTTTCTCCATCTTTGCCGTCCCCTGCTTCACCTGCACTCTCTCCAACAGATCCAACTCAACAGAAATCTGCGTCATGCATTCCTGCCTCCACAACTACAGATACTCTCCTTTCTGTCTCGAATCCCCAAGTCCCATTAGCGCCAATCCCCTTACCCATTGACTTGCCACTTTTCCCTCCACTCCTCATGCACTCCATTCCCCTTCCAGCTCTGCCCCCTCAACTACCTATACATCTTCCACCAGTCGAGGCTGGTCTCACATCTGACTTAGCCCAGCTTTATCAGCAGCAGTTAACTCCTGCTATGTTGCAACAGCAGGGTAAAAGACCTCGAACCAGGATCACCGATGATCAATTAAGAGTTCTGCGGCAGTACTTTGACATCAATAACTCCCCAAATGAAGACCAAATCGAAGAGATGGCCAACAAATCTGGCTTGCCAAATAAAGTTATAAAGCACTGGTTCAGAAACACGCTGTTCAAGGAGCGCCAACGCAATAAGGACTCCCCATATAACTTCAATAACCCACCCATAACAACATTAGAAGAGGTCAAAGTGGATTCCAGGCCAGCCTCTCCTGAATTTCCAAGACAAGAGTTTTCAGGAGGAAGGAGGTCCTCAAGGACCAGGTTTAATGACTACCAGCTAAGGGTCCTTCAAGATTTTTTTGATACAAATGCTTACCCTAAAGATGATGAATTTGAGCAACTCTCCAACCTACTCAACCTTTCTACTCGCGTCATTGTGGTGTGGTTTCAAAATGCCCGTCAGAAAGCCAGGAAAAGCTATGAGAACCAAGGAGATGGCGGAAAAGAGAGCGAGTGCAGAGAGTTTTCTAATGACCGGTATATTCGTACTGCCAACAGCAGCTATGAGTGCAAGAAATGCAACGTGGTGTTTCAACGCATTTTCGATCTAATCAGTCATCAGAAGAAAGTGTGCTTTAAAGATGACAGTGATGACGTATACCGTCATCAAAACGAGCTTTTATTGGATCCTAAATCTTACAGTCCGCATAACACCTCAAATTTCAATCCACCACCCTCCAGTTCTAGCCTCTCAAACTGTACTGAGCTAAGCACAGATGGAAAGCATAATGACAAGGAGCAGTCAGACCCTGACACTGTCTCTGTTACCCAGCCTGAGGATCTTAAACCGGTAACAGAAGCTTCTTGTGGCTCTGAAAATTGTCTTGAAAATTCAAAGCTCAAAGCAGCATATAAACAGACAAAGTGTCCTAATGACGAGAATATACGGTCATGCTCTAAAATGAGTTCCCAATCCCCTCTGCATCAACACCAACAGACTAACCCATCCTTGACCCAGACAAGCCCGGTTCCATCTCAGAGTTCTCAAATGAGTTCAGCAAGTCCTTCTACTAAGCAACAACACCTAAATCAAGCACAGCAGATGTCTCCTTACCATTGCGTTCATTGCAAATTGAGCTTCCCATCTTTTGATCACTGGCAAGAACATCAGCAGATGCACTTCCTTGTTGCTCAGAATCATTTTGTTCCTCCACAGTTCCTGGACAGCACGATGGATATCCCCCTTATGCTTTTTGACTCAACTAATTCTCTGATGGCAAGGCAGGTACTTTCTGGAGCTTTTCCACAGATCTCCCTCAATTCACCTACAACTGCAGCCATTCCAGACTCCACTGTGAACTCCTTGAAGAGGAGGCTTGAGCCCAAATCAGGATCTAGTGCTCTGGAAAATGACTGGGAGCACAGCGGGGATGATTCCCAGCGGGACAAGCGAATGAGGACCACCATTACCCCAGAGCAGCTGGAGAGATTATACCAGAAATACCTCTTGGATTCCAATCCAACACGGCAAATGCTTGACCACATTTCCCAGGAAGTGGGTCTCAAGAAAAGAGTGGTTCAAGTGTGGTTCCAGAACACTCGAGCTCGTGAAAGAAAAGGCCAATTTCGTGGTCTGGGTCCAGCTCAAGCCCATCGACGCTGCCCATTCTGTCGTGCACTGTTTAAGGCACAAACTGCCCTTGATGCTCATATACGTTCACGGCACTGGCATGAGGCAAAGAATGCAGGATTCAGCATGGCAATAGCTAGTATGGCCCAAGACCAGGAAGGCTCTCGAATGAAAATGGATTTGTTCAATTTTTCTAACTCTTCACAGATGCCAAACACAAGTGATGGGCTGAATGGTCCAGACTCTCCAACTTGTAAAAGGCTGGATCCATCCTCACACCATCGGGATCCTAGTCCAAAGCCCCTAATAAGCGGAGGACTGAAGGGCTTAGAAGGGTCATCCACCTCAGTCCAACAGTCTTTTGAATGTGGCAACTTGGATAACCCTAAAGGTACTTCCATGAACATAGTCCCTAATGGAATCATTACTGAAGAAGAAAATTACCCTGAGGGAAAACAAAATAGTATTGATCACTTGTCCTGTAGTTCTGAGAGAGAGGCTTCTTCAGAAAATGAAGACAAGATATCCTCAGGGCTGGTTAGCCCTGCAATGAGTTTCAATGCAAAGGATTATGAAAATGATTTGGTCTTGGATTATAGTGAGACCTCAAGCTTAGCTGACCCTGCCTCCCCATCTCCAGGAGGTTCCAACAGTCAAAGCATAGACAGTGATAGGCCTGGTCAAAGACGCTATCGCACTCAGCTAAGCAACTTGCAAGTCAAAGTGCTCAAAGCTTGCTTCAGTGACTACAAAACCCCTACCATGTTGGAGTGTGAAGCCTTGGGAAATGACCTTGGGCTTCCCAAGAGGGTAGTACAGGTGTGGTTTCAGAATGCACGTGCCAAGGAGAAAAAAGCCAAGCTCAGCCTTGCCAAGCAGTTTGGCACAGAGAGTACACGCAACGAAAGGCCCAAAACAGAATGTACTCTGTGCTGTGTTAAGTACGGTGGTTGTCTGTCTGTGCGGGACCATGTCTTCTCCCAGCAGCATCTTGCAAAAGTAAAAGAAGCCCTAGGGGGACAAATAGACAGAGACGGGGAATTTGAAGATGTTGCAAGTGTTCCTCTTCTGATGAATGAACCAGAGATGAGTAATCTAAAAAAGGCAAACGAGATCATGGCAGTTGTCCAAACACAGTCCGCAGAGATTTCAGCAACCTCCTGTCCCACTACCCCTCAGTATTCAAACCTCCTGACTACTGGTTTACCAGGGACTGGCAGAAAGTCATTATCAAGCTCTTCAACAAAACCAGGTATTGCATTTCGATAAAATACTTCTTTTATAGAATTAAAAATATATTGTAAAATGTAACAAAGTATGACTTTAAAATATAATGTGTTTTTCTGCATTGTGGTTTCTTCTGCACTGGTTCTAAACATCTGTCATTTTTATGACTTTTACGTATAGATCCCATTGATCCCGGCTCAAACGGGCCGATCAGCAAGCCTAACACGTCGTCGTCTTCATCCATGTCAGCGGCCAATGACAAAACCCCAGTCAGCACAAACGATTCTGTCTCACCCCCAAAGCCTATAGAGTCAGAATTGCAGCTCCAGTTGTCCAAAGAGAGCAACTCTGAAAATGGCACGAATCCCTTGGAAAAGCTTGATAGGACTTCTGCTGACAGTGCTACTCATTCAAACTATTCTACCAGTAAGGAAAAACAAGAATCTTTAACATCAGCTGCATCTACACCAAAACCTGTTAAGGACTACAACGTTGATCTGGGTCAGCTCCAGACTCTGCAAGCAGCAGGGAACACGGATCAGACTCCCTTGCTCTCGAATCCCCTCCTGCCCTGTCTTATGCCAGGATTCCCTCCAATGATTCCCGCAGCTCTCACTGGAAGCTTTCTGCAGCCCATGTTTGGTATGGACAGCATGTTTCAATATAGCCCAGTCCTGCCACAGGCTTTAATGGGTTTGTCCCCAGGCTCCATTCTCCAACAGTATCAGCACAATTTGCAGGGTGCACTAATGCACCATAGGCTACAGCTCCAAAAAAAACAACTATTGCAGCAGTCCCAAAAACCAAAAGCTAGCCAAATCTCTGCTACAACATACTCTCGGGACATGGCGTATAACAAAGACCTTGTCTTGAACTTATCCAAACCAGAAGAGAAACAAGCCAGCTCAGATGGAAAAGGTTCCTCGTCCTTCTCTTCTGGCACCACTAAGCAACTGGATGATGGCTTTCTAATCACCCAATGTATTGTCTCCAAAGGGGCATCTAGAGAAGGAGGTAAGGATGTTTGTCTGTATGACTGCCTTGCCTGTGAGATCTCTCTCAATGGGAATGAAGAGCTCATCCAGCACCTGGAGTACCGTCAGCACAGACAGAGAGCAGTGGAGCACCTGAATGCCAAAGAGCATGCCTCTCGCCTCTTACCTCATGTTAGTCCCTCATCTACCTCGCAGCCAAACCCTCCCAGCAACCCAAAATCTCTGCCCAAGCAGTCTGCTTCAGATAGTCCTTCTGCCATCTGTCTATCCAGACCAACAGATCAGCTTTCCCAAACTCCATCCACTTCTACAGCTTTATCTGGGACAGCACAATCCAGTTGTACCCCAGATTCTCCTTCAGTACAAGTTTCCTTACACTCAACTGTTACCTCAAGCCTGAATGGCAATGTAATTAGTTTAAAACCAACAGACTCTGTTAGTGGGAGTTGCACCAATGATGGAGCAACAGAGGAGAAGTCCACATAGTATCCTGCAGCCAAAGGCTACATGCAGACCATTACAGTTAGCTGTAATTTTATCTGCCTTGCCACAGACTTATTGTGTTGGTTTAAAAAAAAAAAGAGGATGACTGGAAAGGAAAACGTACAGTGATGGAAGATAACTGGAGAAAACATGAAACAAGAACCTGGTGAAAGACTTTTAAACAGAATGGATCCTGTAGGATATACCTTATGTTTCCAATGCTTGTAACCAAAAAAGTGTCAGTAGAATGTTTTCTCACGTCAATATGCTGGTCAGTTTAAACTTGAGAATACGTAAACACTGTTTGGAAACTGAAGTGTGCACAGCTAAGGACCGGAGTAGAACCTAAGATGGTTTTATAATTACCTAATGACTAACTAACCAAAAGTCTGTCTGTTCTTTATGTTTTAAATACACTTACACAAAAATGAGGTTTTTTTTTTCGTTTTTTTTCTCTCACCATTTAAAATAATGTAATATCGCCTCAGTAAACTAATGTAATGTATTTTAATGTTGTCTACTCTCAGGTCAACATGTATTCATTTTCTGCTACTGAACATTGGTGTCTTGGAAAAAGGAAAAAGTCGTTCTGATGCATACCAACAGAAGGGGGGGGGGGGGGAATTCCGGGGGAAAAACAGAAATTGTTAGTATTGGAAATGTCGCAACCTGGTAGGCATAGTCACTGAATCTTATGTTTTTTTTTCTTTTTTATATCGGACACTCGTTTGTCCAGACACAAAGAATAATGCAGACTTTAATTGTGAGCAAAAGGATAGATTTTTATGGGGTGTGGGGGTGGGGGGATTGAGAAAACATTGTGTTAATGATAGAAACATGTATTGACATTTTGGTGTTGCGTAGATCGTCGAATTCAATGACTTAAGTGTATGGTAGATTTAAAAGAAATGACTTGTATATTTAATTTTTGTACTGTCCCAGTCAAAGACACTTGAGGTTGCTTCCAGCCATGCCAATGTTAAACATTTTTACATTTAACCCCTTCAACATTGTTACTGTACAACCTTCCCTCCTGCACTGAGCCAAGTGAAACGACCATATCTGTAAATGAATTTCCATCGATGCAGATTTTAAACTTCTTTAATTTGTGCACTTAAAGTTTTTTACCCTCTTTACTGTACCGCCCTCTTTTTTACTTTCAAATGTAGTTTCTTACTCCTCTTGAACAATGTATTTTTCGTTTTGTTTTTTTGTTTTCCTGAATGTTTCTGCACTTGCCATATATTGTGACAACAACAATAATGTAACTGATGAATACAATAACTCACAGTATTGCTTTAATGGAAAATCCAAAGATTAAGTACCATTGGTGCATACAAAGGATGTGGGGAAAACTATATTTGAGAGGGGAAAAAAAATATTACTGTTTTTAAGGAATGGAAACCTTTTTAGATGATGGAGCCAGCTAGGAGAAAACTGTTTAAACTTCGAACATTTGTGACCTCGTATATAAAACAAACCGAAAAAACCAAAAACCCCGAAGCCTCTTTGCTGAGGGTATGGGACAGAACCGTAGTTCAGCCATTGCAGTTTGTAAAATAGATGGAGATCGTTCACTTTTATATCTCCGTGACTGGCCTGTCATTTTTGTCTGTTTGTTTATGCTTTTGTTTGTCTGTTTGTCTGTTCTATTAAATGTACTGGGGTTTATTTTTGACGAAACACAGTGTGCTGCTAATGTAGTTTTGTATTGACACTAAGATGCATGCTTGATTTCGCTTTTTTGCTGAAGCTTTAATGACTACAGACGGTAGCCAGAACCCCCTGTCCCTTCATCTCGCTGCAGCTCTGCCCACACACTCCAAGACTACTGTGAAGACTGTGAATAAAAATCCGTGAACCGATATTCTTTTCTGCTCTTCAAAACGACCGATGTTAAAACCGAACCAACAAATGTTTAAAAAAAAACAAAAAACAATGATATATTTCTACAAAGTTTGCATTCCAAATATCACTATGATTTTTTTATTATTATTTTTTCTCCCGAATAGGGGAGATCGTTCCGTGTACTCTCGTATCCGAGTCTGGACTTGATGTGAAAGACTCGTGTTTACTGTATGTGTTCCTGGGAATGTTGTTACTGTTGCAGTTGCCAAATAATGTACATGTTCATTATGCACTTGTGTTTTATCATGCGAGTTGTTGGGCTAGTTGTCTCTCACGTCCTCTCTTATACCAAGCCTTCAAGTTCAATAAAGTCTTGTTTCATTTTACTAGACCATCATTTAGTTCTGACCCACTTTGATGTTGCCGGTTTGGAAATCTCGGAACCGTTCGCACGTGATCGGTTTAGAGGGTTCGAGGTAGAGAGAGGGTTTTGTTGGTTAACTATTATGCGACGTTGTTTGTATAAAATCGGGTGACGTCTCGTGTGAATTTCTTACAGTGCTGCGTATCCGTACGGCTCGTCAGGGAGCAGATTACTGTACACTGAGCTTGTAGGAAACGGGCGATCGGCAAGAGAATTGGAAATCGATGGAGGTTAACTGAGACAAAATCAATGAAGCTAAGGTTCAAACTGAAATTCAAGTTCATATATATATATATATATATGTATATGTTTATATTTTACTGGGCACCAGATATCCTCAAGGATAGGAATATCCAATGATTTTTGACTTTCTCAGGACATTTGTTCGGTCACCAAGAAGAAAACTGCCTTTTCACACAATACTGCAGCTTTTGATTAAAAAAAAGAGTGAGAGAGACCAAAGGTTTCATTTTTGGTTCCTTAGGGATAGCAGTAATTAGCTGTATTAATAATTATGTCAAAGAAAGGTCCTCACAAGGATAGTAAGACAAATGTGTGTGAGACATGGTTTTACATGTTGGCTGAGGCTGAAACTGCAGTAAAAGAGAATACAGACATTTATCTGGCTTTATTTGTGTGTGTGTGTGTGTGTGTGTGTGTGTGTGTGTGTGTGTGTGTGTGAGAGATTGCCTGTTGGGGTGCTGGGAGATGAGGTCTAAATTACATCTCACCTCAGAATGATTTCTTCGCATCTCATTAAGAGGGAAGCAGAGGGAAGGGTGGAGGGGGATGAAGCTGTGGGGAACACTAGAAACAAGCGCTTCGGTTGAAAGAGAGCGGTTCATTGTGTTTGTAAGAGAGCAGTCACTCACAGGCACTTTGTTTCCACATCAGCGCCTTCAAAAAGGCTTTGAAATCAAATACCGATCCGATAGGATCAGACATCGGCGCTGAAATGAGCGTGGTCGAGTCAGTCAGAGAATCGTGGGTACTGGAGAAAGAAAAAACCCAAGAGGGACGAATTTTTACTTGCTAGCTATGTGAGCATTGTAATACCTGCGCTCATAACGCGCACTCGGTTTAATCCAGGGCCGGTGTTTAAATGTAATCGATACACACCCATTATATCTTGGATTTGGAGAAAGCATTTTCCACCCTAATGAGTCTTTAAGCTGTTTATCCCCTCATCAGCATCACAAGACAGAGATGATCCTCAACATGAAAGGTGGGGGGGTTGGTCAGCAGGAAGAGCGTCATTGGCTACTGCAGAAGGTTAATTGACTTTGTGTTTAACATGCTAAATTATTCCAGTTTGCCTGCATGGCATTAGCATTAGAGGACCTCGCTTACTGCCGAGGTCAGCCAAGACCAGTCGTTAATTAAACTAGTGACATTTAGCCAGATGAGTTTCCTTTGAGCGAGGAAGATATTATTAATATTAACGGCCTCGTGTGAATAGGAGCTGTTCACCAGCCGTGCTTTTTAATACTACAAGCGAGATTGGATCGTCTTTATGAGGCAAGATTTAAAAAGGTCCCGAGATCCCCTGAAGCAGAGATCCAGCAGAGCTCTGTGATTATGGCAGACATTTTGTGCCTGGAACCATGTGTTGTTCTGGCAGACATGTTGAGCAGTGTGGGCAGTGTGTAGTTGGAAGATATTAGCACACATACACTAGACTTGATCTGCTAATGTATTGTAAATCCGATTTGAGGAAAGAGACTGAAATGAAGACCTGGAGGTAGGTAATTGATGTTTCGTAGGACATTTTGGACGATCCCCATGAGTCGCCGTGCGTCCTCTTAATCGTAACTTCATTTTCTGGCACCGGCCTGTAGAACGATGATGGATGGATTTTAATTTCACAGTGCATGCTGATCAGTGGGTGAAATACATCTCGAGCGATTAGTGATCGCAGGTATGAGTGCTGCTCGTATAAGCAGTAGTGACAGGAAGCAGAAAAAGGAGCATGCTGTAGTTGCTGCATGACTGTAACCCGCCCCCCATCTCTCTAGTATTAATATTGGGTAAGACGGGGCCATGGTGGTGATTTCAGCTCCTCTCTGCCTCTGATAGATGGCTCTTGCTGATATATGATCTATGATGCATGTACAGAAAGGCCAGCTCATCTTTATGCATGAGCCTCGCAATGTCATTTCCTTTTAAAGTGGCAGAACCCATATCCTCAGACGTTTTATTTTTCCTCAGTGCTAACATATATAACTCACACACACACATTTATATAGAATTCCCATATTAAAGACGGCTTTCCCGTTCTATATAATCCAGTGGCTTAATGAAGGTTTCAATACATTGTACATGTTTGCATATTGTTCCCTTCTGATCTCTTGCCATGTTTTGCACAGAAGATTCGCTTGCACTGACATCACCATTATTTTTCAGTTGAGTCATTAATGAACTGGCCAGATGTGCACTCTGCTCCATGTCGTCTCTCTCCACTGAAGCAGCTTTCGCTTATTATAATGATCTTCTAGGAACTGAGATGCTACTCCAGGTCCTGCTCATTAAATCTCACCAGCACAGCCCGAGTATGATGGGGAGGGGTGTGAGTAATACTCAGTGGTTAAACCTTTACAATACCACATACTAAAACATGTACAGTTGTCTTTTTATTTCAGGAAATTTCCACAACCTGTTTTTTAAGCCTCTCTCTGTCTTTTTATTCGCTCTTCCCCTCCGAGAGCATTAGTTTTCCGTATTAGATGTAGGAAGAACCTGCCGCCTATCTGTCTCTGAAATGACTTTTTAATGGCCAACTGGATTTGCTCATCTATCAGAGGCCCAGGCCTTTCCTGATTCCCAGATAAACTCTAATGGATTCGGTCTCTAATGTTCACACAGTCACCAAGCTTCACGTTTAGCATACAAAAATGCAAAAGTAGGTGATGTCAAGTAAGAAAAACAGGGTGTGACAAGAAAGCGCACGTGACTCGGTAATAATGCGATTGAATAATCCGGACAATACAGCGTTCTGCAGTATTTCTACAGAAACCTCACGTAGGTTTCACGTGCGACGTGTTTTTTACGTGTCCATGTGAGTAATGTGTGTGTTTTATTCAACGTTATGCCCTGAAATACAACGCGATCACGCGTCGGAACGTTATGTTCGGAAATGAAGGCGTGAATTCAAGCAAACGCCACGTGACATCACGTGAAGGACGTGATCGCGTAAAAAGGAATAGAGGGAAAAAAAGACATTCACTAGCTACATGTGAAAAGTCAACACGTGAAAATGAGTTGGATTTCACGTGTGATCGTGATGAGCAATCGAAGTGAGGAGGGAGGGCGGGTGG
>JAOUWY010000054.1:37029164-37040938 GCA_025728095.1 Prietella phreatophila | reverse complement strand
GGTACACCCTAGACAGGGTGCCAGTCCATCGCAGGGCACAATCACATACACACTCACACACCCATTCATACACTACGCACAATCACATACACACTCACACACCCATTCTGGCAGAACCTATTTAACAAATTATATAAAAATATTGTTCATACTATAAGCGATCGATAGCATGTAGCAAGATCTAGAGAAAAAGGAAAGACGTAAATATGTTTTCGCTAATAATATCTGCTCAGAGGAAACTTCGGTTAGAAGTTGCAGGAAGTTGTAGAGTCAAAGGTTGGACAAATTATTAGTGAATATTTATAGTAATTGATCATTAGAAAAGCAAATGCAGACGTTTTAATCAGTATAACAGATTTTTTTTTTTAAAGGAAATATTTTAACGGACATTGTTTAAAAAAATGTCTGTTTTTGCCGGAACACATTTGACACAAACACACCAAGTAAATGTCTCATGAGTTTAAATGAAATAAACTTTATTATTTTTCATTTGCACTAAGGAAATGCAAGCTCTATAGTTATGCGCCATCAGTGTACTGTATAGTTGTACAGTATGTACTGTAGTGTACTTGAATACTTAAATGCCAGTAAATAGTATGGTTTTCAACCTTGTGGTTTATAGTGTGGCTATACCAAGAGCTTTTCCAAATAGGACATATATAGTATGAAAGTATTTAAAGGCGTAAATCGTCTGTCATTAACATGAGGTGTAGGACACAATCACTGCAATTGATGTTTAACACATTTTACAATTCAAAAGCAAGGAAATATACAGTATACAATACTGTAACCGGCTCATAAGATAAGATAAGATAGAACTTTATTACTCCCCCGTAGGGGAAATTTAGGTCAACATAGCAGCACGAAGGTATATAAAAGAACAGAACAGATACCGTATTGTAGAAGTATTCACACACTATTTACACTATACAATCAATAATAATTATTTTCAACCAGATATAGTCTCAGATATAATCAGACATAAATCTGACAGTTTGGTGCTGTGGTGTCGTGGAGCCTGATGGCAGAAATGAGCCTCCACAGCGCTTTGAGGCTCGGGGCTGGTTGAGTCTGTGGCTGAAGGAGCTCCTGAGCTGCATATAGATAATGAAATGGTAGAAATGGCTAAACAGACAAACATCAAAAAGCAGACATAAGAAAAGGCTTGGAATTGCACTCGAGAACAACTGCAAGACTCAAAGTGAATAATTAAGAGTTGAAATATGCTAGGGTAATGATTAACAGGCATGGCGTATTGATCGCTTGGTTACCTGGCAAGGTGATGGGATGGAATACAGGTGGACTGCTTTCAGAGCTACACAAGTAAAGATCAGCAATTTCAAAACACATTGATTGGTAAGGTTGTGGTTGTGGTTGAGGCTAAACAATGATATATTATGGGCTGAGAAGTATAGACGATAAAATTGTTTAAGCCATGAAAAACAATGCTATCTGTGACCGTTATAGCGTAAAGCATTGTTGTTAAGAAATAAAGAAGGCTACGACAGAACCTTCCTCTGTAGGCCGAGCTTCGATCGAAAGTTCACGAGGTAAATGAACCAGTAAACAAAAGAACAAGTTCTCTTTGAAGAAATCAATTTGTTAAACAGCAGTTCCTTAACGCAGTATCATCATTCCCTGTGAATGAAATCGAATGCACTCACGTTACCGTATAGTGTATCTTAAAGCAAATCAGAATTGTAAAACAGTAAGGTCAGAAGAGATGACTAAATCGAATGTAATACACTGAGCACTTTTATCTGTGGCCAGAAAGTATGCTTCATTTCTTCGGTGAATTTGCAAGCATCGGGTTGCAAATGTGCTTGGAGCAAAGTGCCGCTGACAAAGAGCCTCTATACATATGTTAAATTAACCAGGTATAGACCTTCCATAAAGCACCCAGGTGTGCTCTGGGCAATAACAGGTCATGATAAAGACCATGAAAGTGATGCCGGAAATGTGTTTCTCAGAAGGATTTTGGGTATCACTGATCATAATCCATAAATACAACAAAAACCAGTGCAGATTGAAAACAGATTTATTTTTATTGCTTTGAGATGTTATCATGTTATTTCCAAATGGAGTTTTGTACACCTAGGGGTGCTTGGAGGTACTACAAACACTGTATATATAATCTGCAATGTATGGAGAATCACTGCTATAAATATGATGCTATATAGAGCATTAACTGCAGATTTTACTCGTTCTTTCCCTTATAGTATTTCTAGTCCAGTAAAGGTACTTTGTTTTAAAAATAAAAATAAAAAAACACGAAAAGGGGCTACGGTAGCCAAAACGTACACATTAAAAACCTAGACCGTATGTGTGCCTGCTACTAATAAATATATATATTTTTAAATTCCAAGAATGAGTGAATACTCATCAAGATTATATCATAAATATATAAAATGATACCATGAATAGCACATAGAGCTCAGAATAAAAAAAAGCCTTTCGTTTTTCAGAAAGTCCACAGGGAATGTGTTGTGATGTACAGATATTGTTTTTTTTTAAAAATGTGTTAATTTACAGTCGAGAAATTAGGATTACGCAGTAAACGATATTAAACTGATGTTTAGCACGACGTTCGGCATTTGTTTTCAATGAATCAAACTTGACTAAATAACCCGTGAATTGTATGCTCACTGATTTCAGTTCCCAACCTCGGGCAGGACCGGGATGGGATTTGCCGCTCATGGGGTCAGTACCATTTTGAGACATTTGATGGAATGTACTACTACTTCCCTGGAACATGTTCATATATCTTGGCCAAAGACTGTCACTCAGCAGAGCCCCGGTATACTGTGTGGGTGAGTTATAGATGCCTTTACAGCACCCGTTTAGGTGAAGCTAAAGAGTTGCAGACCACTGAGCCACAGAGCACTTAACCTATAGAGTCTCTTTTTACTTGGTATGACATTTCACCTTCAGTCAGAGCACTGATCTAGTGATCAGCAGTCTAGTGAAGCCCTTCGCATACATTTTACTAGACTTTCATAAACATTGTTTTGTACAAAGAAAGAAAAAAATAGCTACAACAAACTAGAAATGATGGCATTCTGAATGCTTTCTTTTTTTTACTGACTACTTCTTTATCTGTCCTCAGATTGCCTCCCTATTCTTCTCCCTGACTTTCTCTCTCTGTTTCTCTGAATGGCAGGTTCACAACAGTCGTTCCTGTCATGGCTCAGTGTACTCTTGTCCTCGTTCTCTCAGTCTCTTCTTTCCTAACGAGGAGGAGATCCACATTAGAGGCTACCGCGTGCTGAAGGGGGAACAGAGGTTAGCCTAATTGGACGTATAATTAAATAAAGAAGTAAAGGAAAGTCAAATGAATACACACCCGAATCAATGTTCTTTTCATCAGGCTTACTGATGTCATCGAGACTGTTTATGCTGTTTATTATTGTATATTTAAGAGCGGTTCCAGGCTCGTCCTGATTTACCGCAGCCATTTCCGTGCTTTTATAATGAAAAGGAAGTCTCGCTGTCCTTTTATATCTTGTTCCATATAGACTGACTTTGCCCCAGACGGTTCATAATGTCTTTATCGAGCGACTCGCTGACTACATCCTGGTGAAGAGCACGTTTGGCTTCTCTCTGGCCTGGGATGGAAGCTCCGGCGTCTACCTCAAAATGACAGAGGAGCACAAAGGCCGGCCTTGTGGCCTGTGCGGAAACTACAACGATGACGGATCAGATGATCTGAGCAGCAGCCACGGTGAGACAAACAGACCGAGACACACTTATCGTATCTATCAGCGACCAGTTCAGATCAATTACATCAGCTCTGCATGTCGTTGCGGTAGGCTTAGGGTTTACTAATGCGGTAGCGATTACGAATGTTGTGACGGGAGTAATGCACATGAATGGACGAGTTCAAATGTTTCAGCAACATCATTTTTGTGGCCATTTTTCATTCGTTTACAAGTATATTTTATGTGACGGAATGCCTTTTTTCAGTATCCTTTAATTGGACAGGAATTATTATATTATATATAATATAATTTATTTTATATATATCTTTTTTCCCCTACACCATAAAGGTTTTTAGGTTTAACTTATGAAGTTTTTTTTTATTAATGGACAGGCTTAAGATTTCCAAGGCTGTTTGTTGTACTTTTTAGGTATAAAATCTGAAGACGTTGCTGAGTTTGGGAACAGCTGGATTGTGGACCTTCCCCATGAGGCACCCTGTCCTGCTGTAGATGATGACTTTCCTGGACCATGTTCATCTGAATCTGAAATAGATGCAAGTGTATGACAGCAGTGTGCTGGTCAAGCATACTGTTTTTTCTGTCTTCCTTTCATTCAAAAACCAAAACAAAAACACTATTCAGTGTGAAAATGGTTCCATTCACATGTTACTTCCTGCGAGCTTTGTTGGAAGATTAGCAAAGCAAGCTAACTCTCGTAGCCATACATGCTCACCTGACGTATCGGCGATTTGTCCTACTTCCTTTCTTTGTAATCTCTCTACACACATTTAATGAGTATGACGGAATGAGATGAAACCGTAGTTATTAAGTTTGTCATTTAAACTTAAAAAATTTTTTTAAACTAATGTAGTGAGAGACGAACTGAAGAAACGTCGGACCACAGGAGCCGTAGGCTTGGTCTGAGGAATCATTCACGCCAATTATTTGGATATCGTCACTTGACTATCATACCTAATTTGCACAGAATTGAGAAAATTCTGTTCAATTCAATTGATGCGTTTCCTGCCTCTAATTAATAAACGACCTAAAAAACCCCACACAACAAGTCTAATAAAACACAAATAACATGTTGGTAATGTTGTCGCACATCTGCTTCGTGTACTTTACTTATACATTAATTAGAATTTCTATTTCAAATTTATTTTAGCACATGTTTAATGAACTGCTCTTTCTTGATGTAGCGTCAGAGGAATTGCCACGTGCTACACCTGTTAGATAATTAATAAACTACATAGTATTTAATGACAGTTAATACAATCTGGAGGCAGAAATACTACTTGTGTGTTGCTATAAGTAGATCTATATGTTTATTTCCTGTATTAGCCCGTGTGCTATTTAGTGTTATTTATTTTGTTTTCTGTCCCTCACACAGGATGCCATTGAAAAGTGCAGCGCTTTGCTTTTCTTTCCTTTCATCTCCTGCCACGAGAACATAGATCCCAATCCATTTGTCGCCAGCTGTGTTTCGGATCTATGTGTGTAAGTAAAGTGTGTGTATGCGTGTGTGTATGCGTGAGCGCGTGCATGTGTTTATCTGACATGTGCATGATTAAAGACAGAATATTGTAACACGGTATAATTCGAATCGGATTTGTCTTTAAACAACTGAATGTCTGGACTAGACAACATATGGTTGGACACTTTGTCCCGTGTATAATGGCTCTCTAAAGTCCCTCCACATTTGAGTTCATTTGAATTTTAGTTCATTTAATGTTTCAGTTGTATTTAGATGCATTCGAATCTTTATGAGCCTTAAAGTGTGTTACTGCCATTGATAGAGTGAATATTTGCGGTAGCTACGCTACGCATTTCTGTGGCGTAAGTAAAGGAATTCACCATGAGGAGGTCATATCATCATTGTAGCATTTACTTTAGACCCTATGTAGACCCATTGCTTCAAACATAGTTTGGACTAGGTTAACATATTTCTTTCTGTCTGTACGTGAAGAAGAGCAGGTTATATTTATTAGATTGATTGCAGTGATGACGTAGTTCTATTTATGAGGAATTTCAGGTCCAGATGCTGAGTGAAATAGCAGGGAAGTTCAGATTCCAGATGTTAACTATGCTATTTATTTAGTTTTCATGCTTGCTTTACTTGTATACTCCCTCAGGACCCCTTAATATCCAATTATGTACCTTAAATTATTTGTAGATGAAATATACATACCGAAGGTGCAAAAGTTTGCTAGCTTTCTTTCTGAGCATGTGTAGCTGATTTGACATTGTAAAGTGTCTCTTTTTATTTTTTTTTCCAGCTCACATGATGAACAAACATTTTGCCGGACACTGGTCGAATACACCAGGGCCTGCTCTCATGTCGGTTATCCAGTCCGAGAATGGAGAGACAGCTTCCCATCATGTGGTCAGTCTAGCATATCTCATTTATTAAACATTAAACAGGTTAGTGAAGGCCAATCCTTCCAGGGAAATGAATCTGTGGAATAGAAATTTTTCTACTGATATCGACCGTCCTGATAATTTAACGCTACCTCACAAGACGTGTGCAGTCAAAGTGTTCCCATGGACTCGAAACTCATTCTTAGCTATTAGCAACAGACACGCTGATCTGACATCGTGTCTTAATATCGGGGGCCGATATTAGCCTGAATGCTAGATTGGTATCAATATATAACTTGTGTGTTGTTGATGGATACCACACAGATCTGATGCAAGCACAGTGTGAACAGGGCAGTTGTGGCGCAAGTGGTTGAGTGGGTTGTCCAGTGACCGTAGGGTTGACGGTTCGATTCCCGGCCCGGGTGACTCCACATGCCGAAGTGTCTTTGGGCAAGACACTGAACCCCAAGTTGCTTCCAATGGCAAGCTAGTGCCTTACATGGCAGCTCTGCTTCCATTGGTGGGTGAATGAGACACAGTGTAAAGCACTTTGGATAAAAGCGCTATATAAGTGCACCATTTACCATTAGTTTATTTTAGTTTTATTTACAGAGAGACAGGCAGACAAATCCAAAAAATGATCCATAAACGTCATCCAAAACATGCCAGAGGTCCTGCGATCGACAAACAGGCATACACAGGGCTAGGCAGGAAACTATGTCGTGGTCACGCAAAACAGGGTCGAGAAACAAGACGAGAACCATGAAACACAGCGAGGGACTGGTAGCGGAGTAACCTGTACAAACTAATCTAACAAAACCTAATCTATCTCTTTGCGAATCTACGTCTAATATTCCGCATTGAGTGTTGCTAGGCATGCGCTATATATGCTGACTTGATTACCCTCGTAACAGCTAACAGCTGAGGATAATCCAGACACACGTGACATGACAACCAATGACAGGACGGGGAGGAGACATGTCATAAACATAAACAACTGCAGGTGTAGAAATGTCACTGCTGTCAACATTGGAAAAGCAGGTGCTCGCCATTTGTGACAGAGCACACTGCTTCAAGGGGAAATCGTGACACAATCACACTTGATGTTTTGCCTAATTAGCAAAAGGGAGCATGCTCAGGTGCTGTATCAGTAACAATATTGACTCGAAATTAGAAAAAAATAGGACTGGTACATCTCTGCAATTAGCTCATCCAGTTCCAGTAAATACACTCTGTATTTTAATTGTGTTTTTTGATTTCCGTATACTGCGCAGTTTTCTTTCAACCCGAGCTCGTGGTTTGCTCTTAACCCTTGCTTTTAATCCTTGTGCCTGTCTTAGAAGTTTGACTTTTGCATTCATTATATTGAATACTGTTACGTTGTTTGTTATAGCGGATAGATGTGAAGACAGCTTTGTACACAGAGACTGTATCAGTTGTTGTCCCCCCACCTGCACTTTTGAAAAAGAGTGTCTAGGCACCAACTTGCACTGCCTGGATGGATGCTACTGCCCCGATGGTAAGTGTTATGCCATGGTCCGCCTTCTTATAGCGTGATATTCTCCTTAGAAATACACTTACACAGCACGTATTGTATAATTCAAGGCTAAACTTGTCTTAAATGTCCGAGTGCTCCAGGATTCATATATTATTTCTAGAGCAACATAAGCTCTAGAAATCTTCGTTCCTAATATTATTCATGACGTATACTACGGTGCCAGTGTTGAATCGTCTTTACAAATGTAAGACCTACGTTAATCTACATCTAGAGAACTAGCTCTCGGTGCTCGGTATTGTATGTTGCTGGAAATGGGTATTTTACATCTGTTCAGAAAATTCTCAGTGTCTCTCTTTTTTTCTTCTCTCTTTTCTTTCCAGGGTTGATTCTTCAGAATGGGACTTGTATAGCCGTGTCTCAGTGTCCATGTGTATATCATGGCACAGCTTATCCTTTGGGTCATGTTCTGGAGCAGGGTTGTACTGTCTGGTAATGAACCCATGTCATTTAAGCTTGTACAGTAGCTGGGCTACACCTACCGCACAGTATGTTTCTGAGTGTGGGACCTCTGGTGTTCAAACAGTAAACTTGCATTAGATGCATGATTCACAGAACGCTGATATCGCACATTTCCACGCTGCCCAAGATCACATTTTTGCATCGTGATGTAGTGTCAGGATGTATTATACACCAATCGTTTCAACAATATTGTTTTTGTACATTTGCCCGAATCGAATTAACTGGGCGCGTTCGGACCCTGGGCCTCGTGTTCGACACTCATTTCTAGCAATTTACCCATTTTCGAAAAAAAATCTCCATTTTCAATCTAATTTATCCGAAAATCTCCATAAACCATAATATAATAACACCTTCTGTAATATAGCGTTTCGTAGAAATAAATTAATAAGTGGCGCACTGTGGGTAAGAAATCATGTATTCTTTGGTGTCATTTTGTTTGTGACGCAGTGACGCTTTGTCCTGAATTGATAAGTCTTCCTGTTATTATGTCCTCAGTGTCTGCATGGGAGGAGTATGGAACTGCACTGAAAACAACTGCACTTGTAAGTTCAGGTTTGCGTCTGGTTTAATCCCCGTGCCTTTTGTATCATCATAATGTTTTGAAGCATTGTGTGGAATCATTATGTAATCGCTTACCTGAGTATGTGCGTTTAAACTCCAGCGGAGTGTACAGTGATGGGTGACACACATGTGACCACGTTTGATGGGCGCATCTACATGCATACGGGAAAATGCCAATATGTACTAGCGAAGAGTCGTGGCAACACCAAGTTTACTGTCATGGTGCAATACGCAGCATGTGGAGAGGTAAGGCTGAATGTGTGTATGTGCATGTGTGTGTGTGTGTGTGTGTGTGTGTGTGTGTGTGTGAGTCAATACACAACTGGGATTTTTCTCTACTTTAACCGACCACATTTAGCTATCATTATGCCACATGTTTTGAAAGCAGTGTTGTACAATCTGGATCGTGAAAGTCTGTGATTGTTAAGTCTTGAATTAAGTTTGTGGTGATGAAAAATATGTACACGTGTCTGTACAGAAGGGGTGTCCGGCTTTTGTAGCTGCAGGTTTTCGTTCCAACGACGCTGAAGCCACACCTGACAGTTGATTAAAGCCCAGGACTGACAAAACTGCTGGAATCGATGTGGTTCCTGATTGGTTGGAATAAAAACCTGCAGCAATATGACTGTTTGCAGATAAGATCAGACTTTAGAGCGTCGTCGCTTCTTAGTTCTTTGAGTGAGGAATGCGTAGTTTGTTTCGCATGATATCAAGCTGTGTAATTCTTTCGAATCCCTGCGTGATGCATTGCTCACTGTATTATTTTACATATAAATCTTTTTTTTAATTTTTTTATTTTTTATGTAAACCTGTAAATATGTTTTATTGGCTCTTGTCGGACGATTTGAGCCAACAAGATAGAAAACGAATTTACTAACAGTATCTGTGGACGCGTGCACCTTTTATATGATAAGAACGTTCGATTAGCGTGTCTTGTCATTTTGTCTTGATGAATAAGCAGTTTGGGTGTTTTGATCTAAAAACACATGGCAGTATCAATGCAAATAGATTCATCTTGCAAGCAAAATGTGACTCACTAAAACCCGAAAATCTCTTTCAGAGCTGATATCGTATGCACAAATTAACATGACCGAAGGGCCGGTATTAAAGTTGAATAAATCGCATGCTGCGATTTGACGCCAAGACAAAAACATCATTATATTAAGGTTTCGAGACTTCTAGACGTATGCCGCTGTATCTCAAAATACCCAGATTCAGGCATTCAGTCTCTTGTAATTATTACTATGTTACTGAAAGGAAATTCTCTTTTATCATCATATATTTTATATCATGTACCCTCTTATATTATGAACTGCTCTCAAATATATGATGAATGCAATCATTTAGTTACCTCTTTGAACAAGCTGATCAACTGCTATCCTTGATTATATTATTATGTACTTCTGTGTCAACATGACATGGTACTTATTTTGTATCATAATGATGTGCTGTGTGTTTTGACTAAATCTGTCTGACACCTGGACCAGGAGAAACCGTCCACTCAGTGCTGTTATCAATGTGTATAAATACTCCTGTTTTGAACAGGACACGCTTTTTGAACACGCTCCTATCTGTCAGTGTGTGTGTGTGTGTGTGTGTGTGTGTGTGTGTGTGTGTCTCTGCAGCAAACCGCACTTTCTAGCTCATAGCAACATAGAACTAAAAGTCAATGTTACTAGACATTAATGGTAGAATAGGCTGAAAGGCATGACGGAGATCGAAAAGGCGTAAACGGTAGATTCCTGTGGGATGAAATCTAATAGTTACAATGTAAAAGTTGGTTTAATATTAGATATTCACTACCTTTTGACAAACCCAGTGATAGGAGCATTCAAGCAGAGCCTTTCATACATTAAGGTGTTCATTCACATGTACTTTATGAAAAGACCACACTCATACAGTAGCTACACTATGTGGGATTGTAATATATCAGGCGTGTCCTGTTCTTATGCGGAGGTGTGTTAGTATGAGTACATACAGTATAATATTTTATTTTGTTGGTTGTGTCAGTCGCAGGACGATTCCTGTAGTCACTCTGTGACTCTCGTGGTGGATGAAGATGTCAGCAGGCAAGTCACCCTCAATAGAGAAGGAGAGGTCATTATCGGGGCCAGCATGGCTGTCAATCTGCCTTACTCTGATGGTAAGATTAGACGTTTAATGTACTGGATATTTACTTAAGGTTGTTTGGAGAGACTTTGATCAAGATATTTCTTCTGAAGTCAGTGTACGTTAACCCTTTCATTCCAGTGTCGGTGAACACGGTCTTCCCTCAGAAGGTGGCATCTTGTTCAAACAAAATATAACAAAATGAGCATTTTCGCTTATTGGTATTTTGTGTTTATTATCTGTCTATTGTTCATGTTTATTATTTAATGTTTACTGCTAGTGTTCGTCAGACTGTACGAAACACGATCCCCGCTGTAAGCCGTGTCACACTGTAGGATCTCAGTCGTCATTTAATGTCGGACTGGACGACAGTCAAGACGCGAAAAAATGGACACACGAATGAAGACTCGTTACGAAGTAGGAGAAGTCACACTTCAGGACTGTGACCTAACCTAAATATAAGACTGTATAAATAGGGCATCGAGTCGGTGCATAGATTCGGATCACTTTGGGATGTCTCACTGATTGGATCTCATGTTGTTTTTTTGAACAATAAGCTGGGTTTTTGCTTCTCTCATCCACTGTGTTCAATTGTGCTTTTCAGTATGATCAGTTATGGGGAAAGGTCATTAGCCCCACTAGTCGTTTTTGACATGACCCCTCAAATCGGAGGAAAACTTGGATAATTGAATAATTGGCTGTCGGGGAATGAAAGACTACAGATTTTGGCCTAGGACTATCGGAATCTTTTAGGATTCTCAAAATTTGTCTCAGACGGTCAAATTCGTGGCCAAAATCATACAGTGTGAACCTGGCTTTAGGCTTTAAGTTAGTGCAGATCTTTATTTGGTCTCATACACAAGATTCTTGGCTTAGTGGTTAGTACGTTCACCTCACAACTCCAGGGTCGGGGGTTAGATTCCCTCTGGTGCCATGTATGTGCGGAGTTTTCATGTTCTCCCCGTGCTGCGGGGGTTTCCTCCGGGTACTCTGGTTTCCTCCCCCAGTCCAAAGACATGCATGGTAGG